>JAMLFY010000006.1:36699015-36873878 GCA_030441495.1 Dalbergia oliveri
AGAAACTAAGTAAATGAATTATGTGAATATGATGTTCTGCTATGCATAGTATTTATGAGATGATGATGAGAAATATGATGTTCTGCTATGCATAGTATTATGAAATGATGATGAGGAATATGATGTGATTTTATGCATAACTATGTTATTATATATGAAAGGAAAAGTTCATTATAAACATGACATGCTAAGTTTATGATGCATTATAAGACGCATGATTAAAGGACGACCTCGGTAAAGTATATTTCCGAAATAAATAAATGAATCTTAGCATGCTCACATTTCATAATGAAACCGAGGTTCCTGGGGACGATGATGATGACACGATGCATATGAGGTGAGTACCCTGAGATTCTTTTATAAGTTTCTCATTCCCTCTTTCTTTCTTTCCATCTCGTCTTCAAAAAGTGATGGTGATGTTCGTGATTCCGTTGATGCTCTCACCTGGTAGATGCAGTGATCTTGTGAACCAGCTTATTATCCTTGAGGAACGTATTGCTAGACCTTAGCGTGAACTCGGATATCTATTCCTATCTCTGAAGTGCTATAAATAGGTGCCGTTAATAGATGTTTTTCCATCCATATATTATTTATGTTTTGTTCGATTGACTACATCTAGCTTAACTCTTTGGTAGGCAAAATATCTATGTGAAATGTAATTATGGATGTCATATGATGGAGCCAATATGATGTGTTCTTCATGATATGTCTTTCGTTTTCTGCTTTATCCGATTATCGTTCACGTTATGCGCGGCTCACGTTTTCAATTATGTTTAAAAAAAATGGCTCGTAATTTCACTAAGTATTTTCAAAGCATGATTAAGGAACTGAAGCAAAGAGTAAAGTCTAGTAATTAATCAGATACGACCTAGGCGTATTGGGTTAATTATTAGGGTGTTACAACTCCCTACCTAATTTGTTTTGAAGGAAAGGAAGAGAACTTGGTTTCTTTGAATGAAATGAAAGAAAATCTCCTTGAAAAACTGATGCTAAGGTTTCGGCCAAGGGAGGAAAGAATGAGAGCTTTTGAGCTTTGGAAAAACTAGAAATGTGTAACTATGATTCAAGGCTTCTAACACTCCTCAAGTATGCCTATTTATAGAAGATTTTGAAGCTCATAAATGGACAAGAAAAGGAGGAAAGTCTGACCAAATTTGAGGAGGAAACAAGGAAGAAAAATCATCTTGTTTGGTGGCTTAAAACATGGAATCATGTTTTCATGGTTCCTTGTTTTCATACCTTGGTTTTTGTGCAATCTTTGACAAATTTTCTGATGCATTATGGACCAATAATTTCATCCATTACAGCCCATGGAAGAGGAAATTTGTGTGTTTCATGTATTATTTAGGTGTAGATAAGGTATTCTTGCAATTTAGAGAATTTACGATTAAGGGCTTAGGTGAACTAGTAAGCAATTTGAGTGTTTTAAGCAATTTTGGGTTCTAATCAATCTAAATAAATAATTTTGACTCTAGATTAATAATTAGAATTTAAAAGCTTTAATTTGAGCCTAATATTGCTTAGGTTTCATTAGACGAATAAAAATATCAAAATTCGCAAAGCTTGGACAAGAGAGGGCAAAATGGTCATTTCGTAAAATCCCGAGGCCACCCAAGCTTAACCAAAGGACAATCATAACTTAAAAACATGTTTTAAAACATTTTAGTGAGTTTCGGCTCTGTCGGCACGCAATGAAGTAAAACGCCACAAGGGTGTTTTGGTCATTTCGCCGAAGCTCAAAATTAGGATTCTTCTCCTCTATTAACACACATAACACAAACAATCCCTTATTATCATCAAAACATCCCCTTGAGGATGGGTGGGGCCCACGATCCTCATTTTGAGTAAAATAACCTCAAGGGCATTTTGGTCATTTTACACGTAGAAAATTCGGGGTTTGCAACTCTTGCACAAATCGCCCATAACCTCTTTTCTAATGTTATATTCCTTATTTGAGGATTGTTCGTTTTAATTTTATGTAAGAATTACTTAGGGTAATTGGTAATGACAGTAAAAATTAGGGCATTACACAACCTCATTATTATCTTTAAAGGTTAAGTGATGACTTGAAATATAAACATGAAATGCAAGCTTGGAAATTTAAACATGATAATGCAAGTTCATTTAGTTATTCTTGAAAGTTTAGTGTTGGTATCAAAGTAAACACGCAATGCAAGGCATAAACATAAACATGAATGCAACTCATTTTATCTTAACTAGAGCTCTTACAAGACTTTAGAGGAACATTATAACCTTAACCCAATATGTATCTTAACAACATAAAGAGCTTTAGAGTTCTTAGCACCAATTCTTCAAAGAAGTCTTTGGTTTTGAACTTCATCATGAAGCTCAAAAAAATGGGCACAAAGCTCAACACTTTGTCTAAATAAACATACAAGAACTAAGTCATATTCTTTATTTTATTGCTCATGGGCTTCAATCTAGAGTAAAACTCTTAGAACGGCCGACCAACTTTAAGGTTGGCAAGGGTAAGCTTAGAGCTCTTTGGAAACATAGGATTAATTTTCTTAAGAAAACTCTTAGTGATCTACTCAACATTTTTAACAAATTTTGTTCAAATAAAGGAAGAGGAAATCGAAATCATTGAAAGGAAAGAAAACCGAAAACTTTGAGGAAAAAAGAAAGGAAAAACCGAAATCATAAGCAAGAAAAAGGAAAGAAACCAAAGGCATATATGGTCCAAGACCAAGTCTTTCAAGCTTTAGAGATTTCTCACATGACAACAACAAGTCATTATCTTGAATCCTCATCATCAAGCCAAAGTTTTTCTCATGAAAAAGGCCCTGGCCGAAAGCAAAAGAAGAAGAAAAAGAGTTTTGAACCAAGAGAAAACTAGAACCTTTCTTGAAGAAAACAAGTAAAACTTTTGAAATGAAACCCCTACCTAAGGAAGTCTTTGAAAAGGATGAAAGAAAGCTTGATCCTTGAAGAAATGAGAAGACAAAATCTTCTCTTGGATGTGGATGTGTATTCAGCTAAGGAGAAGTCAAGGAAGATGAATTTCCCTTGAGGTTGTAGGAAATGGAAAGTTTGAGTGTTCAAGAGGTGGTTTGAGGTAACGGAGTGGTGGTCTAAGGTTGTTTGTGGTGGTTTGTGGTGGTGGAAAGGTTCTTTGAGAGGAAGAAGAAGAAGAGCAAGATGAAGAGAACTTTGAGAGAAAATACAAGAAAGTGCAAGAAAACTAAGCTTGGCAAATGATCTAAAGTGTAACAAAGTTCTTCAAGGCTTGGTATTTATAGAAATTTTGAAACATGGAGGCTGCCAAAGGAGGAGTGGCCGACGGTCTTCAAGGCCAAGGAGGAAGAGAAAATATCTTCAAAAGCTTGTCATTCAAAGACATGGTTAAAGGTATGGCTAGGCATGGGCAAGGCATAGCTTAAGGCATGGTCTTTGGAGTGAAACAAACTCAACATGTGACATTGTAACACCCTAATATTTAACCCAAACACACCTAGGACGTATTAAGATTAATTATTAGTTATTACCTCCTTTTAAATTCAATTGCATAATACTTAGCGGAAATACGGTAAATTTTTTTTTTTTTTGAAACTTATAAAACAAGATATGAGCCATTGTGTGCATTATGAGCAAAACGTAAAGCAGAAGAGAAGAATAAATCACATAATGTAAAAACAAATAAGAACACCTCAATCATCGAGACAACCATCATGATATTAAACCTCATAATTTAGTACAACAACTGATACATAACATAAAGTCATACCCATATGAGTGGGTAGAGCTTGCAGGACATGAACATAAAATACAGGAAAACATAAACACTAATACATGGAAAGCCCCAAAAGATACTACCAACCAAAAGCAAACCCCCCTCTAAAGCCTACAGATGACGCTAGTCCTCGAATGGAGATGTAGCCCCGTCGGAGCTCCTGGATGTGGCCTAATGAAGCTGGGGCATGGGCATGGGATTGGTGGAATGACGCGGCCTCAAGAGGGACGTCTCTCCTGCTTGCGGACACGCCTCCAGGCCTCCTTGGAGGGACCAAACTTACTACCCTCCTGATGTCCATATACACCGAGGGGGCGGAGACCTCCAAATAGGGGTCGGCCTAGGAATCCTCAGAGGTCCCTCCGTAGCTAGGTATGAGGGAACGTATTCCGGATGGCCGCGCACGCCGAAGAGGAAGGTTAGGCACGACCATTCTCGTCACGGGGTCGCATCCTTAAAGATCAAATCGTCGTCGTAGGGAGAGGTCAGGGTGAAACGGAAGCTGGAACCGGGAAAGCAAATGGACGACCCATGTATGCAAAAATCTGCACGGCACAACGATCCTCAAAGTGGTAAGAATGATGATCTGGATCGAGTGCAACCCCACAGGTGCGTCAACAAAAATCATGAACGACGCCATCGAATCTGAAGACGTAACGAGAAAGAAGATAGAGGGGTGAGAATCTTGCTAAAGAATCTCAGTAGGAAACCTCTTATCCTAGTGTCATCGCTTGCGTCCCAGGAACTTTGGGTTTATTATAAAAAGGTTAAACATGCAAAGGTTCATTATGAGGTTTTCTAAAAGATAATTATCCAAGGTCCGTGTCTTTTATGATGAATCTTAATGCATATATGCAGCATACCAAGACATGAATGCATGACAATACGTTAGGCAGCAAACTAAAACACATCATCATCAACTAGTTCTCATAAAAGTGGCATCTCATTTCTCAACTTGTGATATCATGGTATGTAAAAGTAGTAACCGACCCCTATACTAGGCTATGAGCTCATACTTTAACTAGTCATCACTAGTTCTTACTTATCCTCTCAATAAGCAAATCATAATCATAAAAATAAACGACTCCTAGAGTACGGCAGGGGACCTAAGGAATCACCCATCATGGGACTTTCTTCCTTCTCTGAAACGCATCAACTGGTTAAGACCAGTGACTTTGTCCACTTTGGGCTCATGTCAATGCCCTCACGGTTTTACCTTCTCCTCACCGTAGTAGGAGAAGTCTCAGTCTGCGAAACGCATCATCTGGTTATGACCAGTGACATTGTCTACTTCGGATGGCTCCACAACCATACCCTACGGTTTCCTTTCTCCTCACCATAGGAGAAATGCGTCCTGCATGTCACATATAAAACATTCTTTTCAAAACTTTTCTCAAGTCCCTCAAATTTGATGGAAATTCAACAGCATAATGACTACACTCCGAATTTCCTCAAATTTGAGTTATGCCACCTAACTTAATAACACATGTTGTTCTCATGAAATATCTCAATCGAGTACATCTCTTATTCTTAGGAGCATACCTTCCTAACTCATTTCATGTTTTTCTTTCTCATGCATCTCAAGCATAATGTATCACATTATCACAACAACATGTCTCAATACACATATAGTCTCACGCTTCATGGCATCAACATATTCTCATCATCACAAGTATACCCACTCGGTCTCATACTCACATCACACCTCCTATCTCATGGTGTCTTATGTGTCAGCCTTTTGGTCTTAAACTTGTATTCCAATTATCCTAACTTCCATTATGAGTCTTTATTACTCCTAAGGGATCATTACCTATTATTTCCTCTAATGTTTATGCTTACTAATATATCCACACAGCACTTCACCACCTTGGGCAGAATTTCATCTTATGATTACGGTCTAGAATCCCTCATTAACCCTTTCTAAGTTCTGTCAAAGCTCTAAAATCAACTTCTAAACCAATTATGAGGGATTCCTATACATATACTAATTATGAACCATTTTTCAAGTCCAATTATGTTGGAATAGAATTTATAATTTGTGTTTCTAAGTGTTCTAGAATTCACATTCTAAGTCCTTTTTAGTCACTTGTTGTCACAACGTACCCGAAGGGAACCGACGAGGATGACAACGATTTAAAATTGAAATAATAAATGGAGTCACCACCAATTTTAATTAGGTTAAAATTGGAAAAACCTTTGATTTGCAAACTGGTCTTTTTAAAAAAAAGATTTGAGGTTCGAATTCTATTATGATTAGGGAAGAGTGAAAACTTAATCCACTTGCACCCTAATACATCCGTATAAAATCGTGACCCTAGAGCTCATTATGCAAATTAATTATAAATTTAATAATATTTATTTTTCCCAAGATAATCACAATTATATACAGAAATAAAATAAAATAAAATAAAATTAAAGAAAAGAATAAAAATTAAAAGAGAAGAAGATTTAATGAAAAATTAATTTTGAGTTGATAGTTGTTTGCTACGACGTATCCTCTGGTGCAATGAACTCAAAGCCATGTCGTTCTGTAGAAAATGAATATGTATTGATTGATTTTATTTTTGAAAAAAGATTTTAGAATATTAAGCTATCAAATTAAGATATTCTATAATGCAAAATTAATAAGCCGCCTAAATTAACATAAAAAATTTGAGTTTCAATCACTTATTTATTTATTTTTAAACAAACCAAAATACAAATCTTTAACCAAAACCTTCTATATAGGTATGAACAAAGATAATTTAAAGAACGTTACCCATTATTGGCTTTTTAAATAAATATCCCTTTTTTGGTTATTTATTTTTATAAAAATACCCCTTGAATATGTGCAAACTAAAATAAAACTAGCAAGGCTAGCCCAAAACTCCTATTAGCCCAAATCAAATGGCAATTGAATAAAACAAAAAAAAAAAGAATCAGCAAGTGAATATGAGAGCATTCTTGTGACATTCCTTTAGCATGATTGGTTTCTTTTAACAAAAAGACACACAACAAACATTATTAAAGAGCATTCTCGTGACAATGCTTTAGCATGATTAGTTTCTTTCAAAAAAAAAAAAAAACACACACACACACACACCAAACATTATTAACTAATACACAAATAAAATAAGTAAAAAGAAAGGAATCATAGACACATAACGTGTTTTACTTTTTCAAGACACAACAATTTCGAGATTTTATTTTGTGTAAAGTTGAAAATGAGAGAGAGTGCGCAAAGAGAGGAAGAAAGATAGTGGCGTGTGGTGGTTTAGTGATGAAGAGGAAATCGGAGACGTCGACAATGGTGGTGATGCCACTGGCTTTGTTTCTTCTTTTTTTATACTCTCTTGTTTTTTTTTTAAAAAAATTTATCTGTTGTTTATTCTATGGTATTTGGATTTTATGTATTGAGCTTGACTATTGATGATGATGGTTTTTGGGTTGATCTGTGTTTTGGCTATGGTGAAGGGAATGGGATTTTGGTTAGTCTGTGTTTATGGTTTTGGTATTGTACTTGCTAGAGGATGGAATGGGAATTAGGTTGTGATTTTGTTTATTGTTTGGATTTTTGGCTGTCAGGGATATGGGTTTTGACGACATAGAAGATAAACACTAAAAAATGAATCAACAATTGAAAGTGGTTTACCTGTGATTCTTGCTGATTCTTTTTCTCGTGTGTGTTGCAAAATTATTTTCAAACAAATAGTGATGAATTTTTTTTGTTGGAAGCAGATTCCCCAAATGGTGATAAGAAGCCCCCATTTATACAACTGGGCAATGAAATTTTTCTTTTCTCTTGTGATCTAATTGCTGATTTCATGGGATTTTTTCTGAATACGTTGATTCTCCAATCTTTTCATGCATTCTCGTTTCAATTCTTGACTTGTTCTTGTTCTGTGCCTACCGTTTTTTACTCCTGTGCATGTTTTTTACAACTTTGTTAGGCGCTTGCTTGTCTTCTCAAACTTGACGTTGCCTCTAACTCTATTGCTTGCTAGGCACCGATACTTTTTTGTCCTTTTTTGATTTAAAGAAATAATAAATAAGAAACAAAGTAAAATAAAACCAGTGCAATGGGTTGAAATTTTTTTAAAAAAAAAAACAATAACATGAATGGGCCAAAGCTTTTTTTTTTTTTTGCAACAAAAGATGAAATGGGCTTGTTTATTTTTGTACAAATCAAACAACTAAAATGAAACGGGCTAAGGCTATTTTTTTTAAAATAAAATGGATTGAGAAATTTCTATTTTTGTTTTTTTTTTGGACAAAATCAGTGTTCAAAACCCCTTTTCTTATTTCTTATAAGAAAATATGAAAAAACCTTAGTCTTACATATTGTCTTTGTAAGGAATAAGTAAAGACATGAACATTGATTTTGTTTAGCAATGCATGAATGCATGATGACAATGCGAAATAATGTGATGAATGATGCTTGATGATTTCATGATGAATGCACAGTGCTAAAGTGAATGAAACGAAGTCTATATGAAAACTATATGCATGTGGAAAGAATGTGAAATTTTAAAAGCACATGAAATGTGGAAGCTTGTGAAAGTGAAATCTGCATGTGAAATGTAAAAAATTTATGAAAGCAGTAAATGCATGTGAAATTTAAAGGTTTGTGAAAGCATGTAAAGATTGTTAAATTTAAAATCTGAAAGTAGATATGAAAGCGAAGTAAATGTGAGAGCATTGTAAAGACATATAAAAGTAAATGTGAAAGCATAAAGGCATGTGAAATTTTAAATCTGAAAATGAAGTAAATGTGAAAGTAGTAAAGCTATGTGAAAGTAAATGTGAAAGCAAAGTAAATGTCTATGAAAGTAAATGTGAATGCGTAAAATGTGAAAGCATGTAAAGATTGTGAAAGCATGTAAATATGAAAGCATTTAAAATGTGAAATCAATAAATGTGAAAGCATGTAAATTGTGAAAGCATGTAAATATGAAAGCATTTAAAATATGAAATTAATAAATGTGAAAGCATATAAACTGTGAAAGTAGTAAATGTGAAAGCATATAAATGTGAAATCTATGAAAGTTGTGAAGGCAAAATTTTGCGTAGGTGTGTGGAAATTAAATTCAAATGAATGGTTGGTAATTTTGATGAAATGTTGATGCAAGATTGATGTGATGGTGATATGATGAATGATGCAAAAATTGATGCAATGATGATGTGCTCAATGACAAGAATGATGACAATAGCTCTCAAAAATTAAAATTGGCCAAGTTTGAAATGTCTTTGCATTGCTATTCAAGAAAGCTTTTGTTTATTTCCAAATGAGCCGTCTCTTTAGATGAACAGTGTTGTGATCCTTTCATTTTCAAATATATCTTCTCTTAGTGACAATTCTTTTTTTTTTTTGCCTTACACCTTTGGATTTTCGTTCAAACATTATTTTTAGTCCATCAAAATCCATATTTGAGTTATTCTCTCCAAATCTTGGCTAAGCCATGCCCTTATCCTTTTACGAGTCAATCTGGATCCTTGAACACCCTAGTTGACTTATCATTTATGAGCTTGTTAGCAAATTAGTCCTTTATTGTATTTCAATTTTAACATCATGATTGCGCATGGTTTTAGAAAGGAAATATAGAAACGAAGATTTTGTAGAAGAGGAAAGAAAAACAAGGACATAAGGGAAGAGAAAGATAAATTTATTGAACTTCAATTTGGAAAATATGGACAGGATGTCAACAACTGCAAAGAGATGAAGAAGGAAGAAATAAAAGACTCATAGAACTTCCATGTGATCAATCCATTTCACTGATTTATTGATTACACCAGACTTTAATTTCATGTTCGCAAATGGATTCTCGTTTTGTGTCTTACAATATGCCGTGATCCACAAACATTCAAATTGCCCCTTTCAGTGTCCCACATAGCTTCTTGATTATTTGCCCAACCCTTCATCATTGCCTAGGCCGCTTTTCAGGTTTTCAACCTAGTAATTTAAGAGTTGTCATGCCCCTTTTATTTATTTTTTTTTTGTGCTCTAATTTTTGCCTAGGTCGCCTTCTGGGTTTTCAACCTAACGAGCATTTTTGTTTTCAGTTTTTTTTTAGGCAAAGTATTTCTTCACGGAATCTGAATTGATTGGTTTAGCAAGTACTTTGCCTTCCATGTCAATCAAGATAGTGTCTTCAAGAGCATCTTTGACAATGTATGGGCCTTCATGTGTGGGTGCCCACTTGCCTCTCTTGTCCTCTTGATTCGGCAAAATTTTCTTCAGAATAAGATCGCCTGGTTGGAATGTGAGGGCGAACATTTTTATTAAATGCTTTCGCCATCCTTTCTAGTACAGCTGACCATGACACACCGCATTCATCATTTTTCTTCAATCATATTCAATTGCTTATATCTCATTTTAACCCATTTAGCGTCCTCCAATTTAGCTTCCGTAAGACCCTTAACGATGGTATCTCCACTTCTATGGGTTCACTGCCCATCTTATACACCAGTGTATACGGGTTGCCCCAGTTGAGGATCTACAGAAGTTCGATAGGCATGTAATGCATAAGGCAGCATATCACTCCAATCTTTGTAGGTGACCACCATTTTCCCCAATATCTTCTTGATATTCTTGCCTTTCTACCCCATTCATCTTTGGTCGATAAGGAGCTGAGTTGTAACGCCCAATTTTTACTGGAATCTTTACTGTCATTAGAAATTACCAAATTACCGTAGGTAAATATTATATAAAATTTGAGACCAAACAATTCTTAATAAAGGAATATAACGTTAGAAGAGAAGTTAGGAGCAATTCGTACAAGCATTGCAAACCCCGATTTTCTATATGTGTAAAATGACCAAAATGCCTCTGAGGTTATTTTACTAGAAAATGAGATCGTGGGCCCCACCCATCCTCAAGGGGATGTTTTGAGGATAATAAAGGATTGTTTGTGTTATGTGTGTTAATAGAGCAGAAGAATCTCAATTTTGAGTTCCGACGCGAAATGACCAAAACGCCCCCGGCCGTTTTAACTCAAATTTGCGTGCGACAGTCCGAACCTCACTAAAATATTTTAAAAGGTGTTTTTAAGTTATGAATGACCCTTGGTTAAGTCCGGATGGTCCCGGGCAATTTTGGGTTAAATTACCGTTTTGCCCTCTCGTTAGTTTGCAAATTTTGAGATTTTGATTTGTCTAACGAAACCTAAACAATATTAGGCTCAAATTAAAGCTTATTAAATTCTAATTACTAATCTAGAGTCAAAATTATTTATTTAGATTGATTAGAACCTAAAATTGCTTAAAACACCCAAATTGCTTAGTAATTCACTTAAACCCTTAACCGTAAATTCTCTAAATTACATGAATACCTTGCCTACACCTAAATAATACATGGAACACACAAAATCCTCTTCCACAAGGCTGTAATGGCCGAAATTATTGAGTAATAAGTCAGAAAATTATTACACAAAAATCCAAAGAATGAAAACAAAGAATCATGAAAACATGGAAACATGATTCCATGTTTTAAGCCACCAAACAAAATGATTTTTCTTCCTTATTTTTTTCTCTAATTTTTGGTCAGATTTCCTTCCTTCCTTTGTCCATTTATGAGCTGCAAAATCTCTATAAATAGGCATGCTTGAAGATAGTTTAGATGCTTAGTTCATAACTTACACAAATTCTAGTCTTAGGAGCACCAAAAACTTTCTTTCTTTCTTTCTCTTGGCCAAATTCTCCTTTCAGCTTTTCAAGGATATTTTGCTTCATTTCACTCAAGGAAACCAAGTTCTCTTCCTTTCTTTCAAATCAAATTAGGTAGGGAGGTGTTTCTAAGTTCATTTTATGCTAAGACAAGTTATGTTTCTAGCTCAAAAATGATGTTTTCATGAGCTTTCTTTTAAGTTTTCATTTTCAGTTTCTTCTTCCTTTCTTTTTAAAGTATTTCGGCCATATGACCTATCTTATGATGAGACCATGGTTTGATGATGAGATTCTTGAGTGTTGATTGCAAAGCTTTCACAAGTTAGATCTCTAAAACTTGAAGGTTTCACTAGTTTCCAAAGCTTCTAAAATTTCAGTTTTTCTTTCCTTATTTTCCTTTCATGGTTTCGGCCAAATGGCCTAGGAAGGAATGAAATGATGGCTTGATGATGAGGACCTTGAATATGGGTTGTAAATCCATCACAAGTTAGGCCTCTAAAGCTTGAACATTCCATTTAATGCAAAACTTTAAAGAATAATGTTTTTATCTTGAGGTTTGAATATGAAATATGTATTTTTTTACTTTGTCTTGCTAAGATACATATATTGGGTTGAAATCATAATTTTCTTAAAGTCTTGAAGGAGCTCTAGTAAAGAGATCAAGTGAACTTGCATCCATGTTTAAGTTTATGTCTTGCACAGCCATATTTATTTTATGTCATAACTAAATTCTCAAGAATAAATAAATGAACTTGCATATCTCATGTTTAAATTTCAAGCTTGCATTTCATGTTTAAATTTCAAGTTGTCACTTAATCTCTAAAGATAATAAAGAAGTTGCATCTCATGTTTATTTTATGCTCTCACTTTATTTTATAATGGCTAAAAGAATCAATGCATGGCATGTTTATTTTATGTCATCACCTAAAAATCCTAGAGCTCAAAGACTTGCCTATGAATCATAAGCGAAGAAATGAGATAATTGGAGTTAAAGAATTTATTCTTTAAGAAGTCTTGAGAATTGGAGCTTAAAAAAAATGTAATTCTCTTCTCCCTCACCGGTCCTATGCGGACTACCGCGCTCGGTTGCTTAAGATTCTCTTCTCCTCTCCTCCTATGCGGATTCCGCTAGTTTCTTGCATCATGTTTATATTACAAGTTCTTGCATCATGTTTAATTTTCAAGTCATCACCTTAAATCTTAAAGATAAAGAAATGGAATTGCATATCATGTTTATAATTCCAAGCTATCACCTTATAAAGATAAGATTAAAATAAGGTTGCATAGCATGGTAATAATTCTAAGATGTCACCTAAATCTCTAAAGCTCAAGACTTGCTCCTTTTATCTTAAGTGAAAGATTTAACTATGAACATTCTTTCAAGTTATAAATCGGTCCCATGGTTAAGTTAGACCTAAAGTCCTATGACTTCTTTCAAGTTTAACAAAAAGAATTAGTTCTAAAAGAGTTTTAAAACTTTGTAAGAATTTTATGGGAAGCTAGTAATTTTATGTGTACTTAAAATGTGATTTGATGCTTATCAAGAATTTGGTGTCATTGATTGATTCCCTGGTTTGTATGTTATAGTTGCTGTTGCAAACAATGAAAACTTATGCATGAAATAAGGACATATTTTGTTCCTGGAAGAAAGTGTATTACCTGTAAGAGTGCAATTTGGAAAGATTCTGGCTAAGGAAAGATTTGGTATTTAAGCGTGTCCATTGTGACCCACCTCTCTTTCCTGGGAATCTCCAGATGCATGATTATAGTTGATATATATTATTCTAGAATAAGACTGTAAATAAGAAAATGTTAGAATTATTATGAATTGCGAGTTGTAACATGCAAAGACTTATTGGTGACTTAAAATTTATAAGAAAATGATCCTTGGACCCATTAAACTATAGGTGGTGAAAATGTGATTCTAGCCCCTAACCTGTTCTCTCAAAAGGGTAGAGTTAGGACTTTAACTTATCAAAAAGGATAAGTATATGCTAGTGACGACTAGTAAGGTATGAGCTCATAACCTAGATTACTCCCAAAAGGGTGGAGTATAGGGTGGCCCAAGGAAAATAATGAGGATGATAAGATTTTAAAGTCACCTAAGGTACTAAAGAAATAAATTATGTGCACCATGTCCATGTGTAGCTATTATGATATTCTTCTGTGCATAACATACATGAGTTGATGATGAGAAATATGATGTTCTTCTATGCATGTTATATTAATGATGATGATGAAGAATATGATGTAATGATAAAAGAAAAGTTCATTATAAATATGACATGTTAAGATTATGATGCATTATAAGACGCATAATTAAAATTGGCCGAATCTCGGTAAAAGTATTTTTTGAACTTAAAATTTAATCTTCGTATGTTCACTATTTTATAATAACCAGAGATTCCTGGAGACTTTGATGATGACACCATAGAAAGAGATACCCTACTGAGAATTCTTTAGTAAGATTTTCACTCCCTTTCCTTTATTTCCGTCATTATCTTCAAATTCAGATGGCGACATTCGTTCTGTCGTTGACACCCCTACTTGGGAATTCCACTATGATCCGGTGCATCATTCGTATCACTTTGAAGGAAGGTGCTCGGTTCGTGTTTTTATTTACATAGGTCGTCCATTTGCACATCCCTAGTTATCGTTTTTCTCCTACTTCTCCCTATGGCGATGAAATGGTTTTCGAACACGCACGTCCACTTGATGAAAGAATGTTACGTTCTTATCCTGCCTCATCTGCTGTCCATGGTTTTCCAGTATAATCCACGAACGAGATATTCTGAAACTGATCCTTCAAGAGGACCCTCCTACTCATGCTTATTCTAGAGCTCTCTACTCTCCCACGTGTAAGAGAGGGTAGTGAGGAAACAGTTGTTCAACCAAGGTTAGCAAGAAGATCGTCCATGCGACCCTAGCCTAGTGCATCTCGTGTGTCCCCTTCCGAGGAAGCTCGTCATTGATCGGGTTTCTCCCGTTTCCAAGGTGGCCCTAGAGAGTTCTTAAGTAGTCTTAAGAGTGTTATACGTCCCAGTTTTAGAGTAGCCTTTCTCAGCTTTTAAGGTTATCTAGTTTAGGGGCATGAATTTCCTTATAAATAGTTTCCTATGGTGTGAATATGTAAGATATGATGTATGAACTTAACTCACCTTTTGAGTGAGGTTATTGTATATATGTTGTGATATGCATTATGGATGTTATGTGATGAAGCCAATATGATATATTTAGATTATTAAATGTCTTATTTTACTACCGCTTAATCGTTTATGTTATGCGCGGCTCACGATTTCAATTATGTAAAAAAAAAATGGCTTGTAATTTCACTAAGTATTTTCAGAATATGATGAAACAACCAAAGTAAAGAGTAAAGTCTAGTCATTAATCCAATTCAACCTAGGTGTATTTGGTTAATTACTAGAGTGTTACACGAGTTGTGATGCTTGATCTTGAATTGGTCACACAGTTTCCGTACCTCTGTATTGTTGAAATTAGTGGCATTATCTGTGATGATTCTTTCTGGGTTTGTACCTAAAAATGATGTTGTTCTTCAGAAATTCACAACCACTTTTCGGGTTACATTGGCATACGATGCAGCTTCCACCTATTTGGTGAAGTAATCAATGGCTACCAGAATGAATCGATGCCCATTGGAGGCTTTGGGGTTAATTGTCCCTATGACATCTATGCCCCACATTGCAAAAGGCCAAGGTGATGTCAGTGTGCAATGGCAGAGGAGGGGAATGGATTCGATTAGCATAGATCTGACATTTGTGGCATTTTTTGACAAATTCTATACAGTCTTTCTCCATTGTGAGCCAATAGTATCCTTGCTCTGAGGATCTCGAGACAATGTGTATCCATTAGCGTGAGTTCCACAGATACCTTCATGGACTTCTGATATGATGGAACTAGCTTCTCCTGCATCGACACACCTCAATAAGACTCCATCATGGTTTCTTTTATACAACACCTCTCCGAGAGGAAGAATGACATGGATAGCCGTCTGAGTGTCTTCCTGTCATTCTCATTTACTGTTCCGGATATTCTCTCTCTTTGATGAATCTTTTGATGTCATGGAACCACGGCATCAAGCTTTTCTTCAATATTAGAGCTAGCCTGGCTCTCTTCTAACGACCACTTGGAAAGGCCGTACTTCTACTTCCAGATCGAGCTTGGTCATCACAGCCAAGGTAGCTAAGGCATCCGCAAACTGATTTGATTGCGGGGCAAGTAATGGAAACTGACATCCTTGAATTCAACTTTTAAGCTCATAAGATGTTCATAATATGATAGTAACCTATGCTCTTTGACCCGCCATTCTCCATTGACCTAAAAAATGATTAGAGCTGAGTCCTCCAAGTCTTGCACCCCGAGGGATATTGCCTCAGGCCTATGCATGCTTCATATTCTGCCATGTTATTGGTAGTTCGAATGCTAGTTTCACAGCAATCGGAACTGCTCCCAGGGGATATTAAGACTGCTCCGACTCCATTCCCTCATATGTTGACTGCACCATCGAAATACATTTGCCACACTAAGCCTTCTTCTTCCTCATTTCCATTGTCCTCTTCTACAACTGCTAAGACATCCTCATCAGGGAACTCGTGCTCCATTGACTAATATTCTTCAAGTGGATTCTTGGCCAGGTGATCGGCTATTTCACTCCCTTTATAGATTTTCTAGTCACATATTAGATGTCAAATTCTGCTAGAGCTACTTGCCATTTGGACATTCTCAGGAAATGTGCGAGCTTTCAAAAATGCACTTCATGGCGTCTATCCAAGATATAAGCAAGGTTGTATAGTAAAGTATGTACTATCACAACCTCCTTGCTGTCCACACCGTGCACAACAAGTCTTTTCAATAGCCAGATACCTGGACTCACAGTCATTGAACTTCTTGCTCAAGTAGTAAATGGCTTGCTCCTTCGACGGATTCATCATGTTGACCTAGTCCTGCCCCCATAGACCCCATGCAACACTGTGAGGTATAGTATGAGTGAGAGAGGTGGATTTGTCAAGTAGTTCTTGATTTTGTCGAAGGCTTCTTGACATCTATCATCCCATTTACCCGGATTGTCTTTCCTTAATAGTTTGAATATCGGTTCACAAGTACTGGTCAAATTGGAAATGAATCTTGCTATGTAATTCAAACGACCCAAGAAACCTCAAACCTCTTTCTCTGTCTTGGGTGCTGACATGTTTTGGATGGCTTTGATTTTGTCTGGGTCTACCTCAATGCCCTTCTTGCTAATGATGAACCCTAACAACTTTCCCGTGGATGCTCCGAAAGTGCACTTTGCTGGATTCAACCGAAGCTTGTAAATCCTTAGCCTCTCAAACAGTTTTCTGAGCACCGCAACATGACTCTCTCCATCTTGTGATTTTGCCACCATATCATCAACGTACACCTCTAACTCCTTGTGGATCATGTCATGAAAAAGAGTCACCATCGCTCTTTGGTATGTTGCTCCCGCATTTTTTAGACCGAATGGCATCACTCTATAGCAAAACACCCTCCCACTAGGTGACGAATGATGTTTTTTCTTTGTCCTCTTCTGCCATCAAGATTTGATTGTAGCCTGAATAACCATCCATGAAAGAAAATCTGTGGCTTCTAGCTGTGTTATCAACTAGAACATCTATATGAGGAGAGGAAAATTATCCTTTGGGCTTGCTTTGTTCAGATCTCGATAGTCCACACACATTCTGACCTTTCCATCCTTTTTGGATTCGGGTCCTATGTTAGCTATCCATTTCGGGTAGAGGGGAACCTCCAAGAAGCCCGCATCAAGTTGCTTTTTGACTTCGTCCTTGATTTTCAGCGACATTTGGACTCATTCTCCGTAACTTCTGTCGCTTAGGTTCCATTCCCTCAATTAATGGGATTTTGTGAGCCACTATCTCCGGCTCTAAACCAGGCATATCTTTGTAAGACCAGGCAAAAATATCTAAGAATTCATGAAACAATGCAACCATCTCTTCCTTTTCCGGTTGTCGACTATTTTCACTTCTTTCTTATCCTCATCAGTTCCCAAATTAACTGTTTCGATGACCTCTTCATGTGGATTTATCCCTTTTTCCATTGAGTTTAGGATTTTGGCAAATTGTTGGCATAACTCAGGATCTTCATCGGATTCATTTTCATTCAAGTCTGTTGTAACGCAATAATCAGCTAATGGGTTTTTACAATCATTTGCACAAGACAGATGTTCTGAAGAAGATGAGTACCTGAAATTGAGACAAGGTTAGAAATAAATAAAAGAGAAGAAAATCATAAAAAGAATGGAAAAAAGAAACCATGCATAATCATTTCATTATTCAATTAAAATTGAAATACAACAAAGATGACCAAAGCGTCCATTACTCAGAGTACAACAAATCATCTAAGGGCACGGAATCCCAATTGTTCAATGGCTCAAGGCTAGGGTAGATTAGCCGAGGTGCTTCCCTGGTTCCTCCAAGAGTTCTAACAGCTTCATCTGCTTCTATCACCATTCCTGCAGGTGTATCCCTAATATGCAGGATCTTCTTCTTGGAGGGCTCAGAAGACATGATCACTTGTGGCTTTATACCCAAGGCCAAGTTTTCCAAGATTGTTAGAAGCGAGATTGGATTCCTGATTCCTTGCAGCTGACTCCCTAACCCCTTTCTTCTTCAAATCCGTTCTTGTGCATTATACGAGCGGCCACTTGATTCACACCCTCTTTTGATTCCATGGGTTCAACTATCTCCAGGTTTTGGAATGACACCTTGAGAATGTCTTCAGCACAATCAATGTACACTGTCCTGGCTTAGTCACCAGCAATTTCTTCTCCTTTGACAGGTAACAAGTTTCCCACCATCAATAAACTTTACCCTTGATGCAGTGTTGAAGGAACAGCACAAGCCTCATGAATCCAGGGCTTCCTAGCAGCATATATCCCGTTCAATATCCATCACCTGGAATCTGGTTACAAAGGTAGTTGGCCCAATTTCTAGTGGGATGTCAATGGCACCCATGATTTCCCTCATTGACCCATCAAACGCCTTCACAATTGTCCCACTTGGTTCAATCATAGAGGAATCAATCGGTAGTTGTTGCAGTGTAGAATAAGGAAGCACATTGAAGGCTGATCCTCCATCAATCAATACCTTCGCGATATTGCAACAATGGTACTTGAGGGTGATGTGGAGCGCTTTCGGCACCTGCTGGATGAGGGAAAACCTCACTTTCAGTGAACGTGATGACATTGGACATTCTGATCGCATTCACGATCCCTTCAACCTTATCAGGGGTTATGTCTTTGGATACATAAGACTGATCCAATACCCTTTTAATTGCATTACGGTGAGCCTCCGAAGATAAGATAAGAGAATAGAGTGAGATCTTTGCTTGTGTTTTCTTCTGTTGTTCCACCACGTCATACTAACTCTATTTCATTATTTTCAGGAATTCTTCCTCTTCCTCTTCTTGGCTCTTTTCTCTATTTTCTTTCAGGTGCCACTTGGGGTTTTTCACAAGTATTGCCTGGGGGCTTTTTAGAAACTTCCCCAGTATAGCACCTACCACTCCGAGTAATTCCCCCTACTCCTGTAACATTTGTAATAGACTCCGATGCAAAGGTTCTGAACAAGCTTCATTGTCGGGTCTTCTAATTGCTTCTAACTTATTTGTCTTTGCAATAGTGACAAGACAAGAAGGCAAATTAGAAACCTTGAAGGCAGGTCCTGCTTCTTGACTAGGGGGTGTTGCTCCTGGCATTGTAGAATGAGACTTCACGACGGTTTCATATCTCCATGGAACCGCATGATCACTTTCATAGGGAAATGGCTTAGGCACCTTGAAAACAAGTGCTGGCTCATGATTGTAGACTTTATAAACGGGGGAGCATGGTGGATCATGTTGATGCTTTGTTTGACCCCATTTGGTATCTCAAGCACCCCTAGCTTGATCATCCTTTCAATGTAAAGCTTCAGCTTTGGACATTCTTCTATATGGTGCTTCATTTCAGAACACTCACAGAATAAATTATCTTCCTTTCCTTTCACCATCCTTTTACCTTTCTTTTCTTCAACTTCCATCTCATAACCTGCTTTCCTCAACATTCCCAAGATCTCCTCTAGTAGGAGTTTGACATTCTCTACTCCTTGACTTGCTTGCTTCTCAGGGCAGATAGAATTCACTTGTCCTCCACTATGATTGGGGAATGGGTTATTCCTTATGTGCGGTCTTGATTCTTCTTCTAGCTTGATGGCACTGCGATCAATTAAACGCCATACTACACTTCTGAACCCATAGCAATCTTCGATTGAATGCCCAGGGAGTTGGAATGATAATCACAAGTCTGAATTTGGATTGTACCAGAGGATATGGTGGCATGAAAGTCTTTCCAGGACGTGGGCCTAACAAGTTGTCCCTACACAAATTCTTAACGCTGCATGGCTCATATGGAAATCAGGTAAAGGTCTGTTCTCCATGGGAGGCCTGCAAGTGTTGTTGGTATTGAATGGTGGAGGGGTTGTAAAGAGATGACTCGTTTGGTAGGCTTGGGGTTGTGTTTGGTGAGGTCTAGGTGTCATTAGTCGTGGATAGGAGACATGGTTGATTTGATTTGGTTGAGGTGTGTATGGTATTTGAGGTGAAACGCTCTTGGAGATGGATATTGTTGGTGTGGATAAGATGAGTATTGTGTGTGTGGGTAGGTTGGATATTAGTTTGGTCGGGAGTGGGCTATTGAGGGTGGATGTAGTTAACAGTGTTCTCCTTCTTCTTAAAATTGGGACTCTTCTTGTGTTGGGACTCACTTGTTTCTCTTGTTACTTGCTCTAGTTCCCCTTCTTGGATATTAGTTTAAATCCTTTCTCCGATTTCAACCAAATCCACAAACTCTTTGACATGAGTCCCCAACATATTCTTGAAAAAGGGACCTTCCAGTGTACGAATAAAGTAAGAGCACATTTCTTGCTCTAACATTGGTGGGACTACCCTTCCAGCTATAGCCCTCCATCTCTGAGCATATTCCTTGAAAGACTCATTCTCTTTCTTCTTTATTCCTTTTAGCTGGTCTCTAGTAGGTGCGGCATTCAGGTTAAACTTATATTGGTTTGTGAAAGCTTGAGCTAAGTCTTCCCAACACCTGATCTGAGTTTGGTCTCTCTGCATATACCATTCCCATAGAGCCCCATCCAAGCTCTCAGGGAAAAAGTTTATTAGGAAATTCTCATCTTTTGACCACATTCCCATCTTCGTGCAATACATTCGTAGATGCATAATAGGATTAGTGCTACCGTCGAATTTGATGAGCTCAAGCATCTTTAAGTCCTTGGGAATGACTACACTAGAAGCCAAACACAGATCATTAATGCTCATTGGACCGAAAGGTTAGGTCCACATATCATTCGTTCCTACATGCTTTCATGTAGTTCCTGTTTGAGCTTCAATCGCTCTACCTCCAGACTATTATGTGCGTTTGCATTATGGTCATTCTCATCTGAATCATATCCAGGCCCTCCATTATTAGAATTGTTGCCTTCACCTTCTTTATTTTCCTTGGACTTAACTAGATGTGCAATAGCTTCTTTGACCGCTTCCACTTGTTCATTCATTGCAGCCTTCAGTTCATCAATTTCCTTCCCAAAGTCTCTTTCTCCTACCATTTTTTCTTGGAGTCTTTGATATAGATGAAACTTTCTCTTTTTCAATTCTGGATCATAGTTCATACGGCTCTAGCCATCGCACTAATATTAGACAAAGCTTTCTTTGAAGGAGCAATGTTTGACAACCTATGGTCACAAAAAACAAAAAGGTAAGTAAAAATAAAAATAGTTTTAAAAAAATCCTTTGATGGCAAAGAATAACATCTGTATTCAGACTTGATTCATATCCTATTCAGAGGACGTTTGTCCATAAGATAGGATATGTGATGGACGGAAGTATAGGGGAATATTATTCCACAATATACTTTGTTAATAGCACACTAGCAATGTAAAACTTGGTATTCTTTCTTACATTTCTCAGAAGGAAAATTTCCTATAAGGTGGAAATGTAATTGACAATATATCCAAGGAAGATTCTGCTCCACAATGGATATAGTCTTGCACGTTATCCAAAGAGAAGTAGAGAAACTCGAAAGATGAACTTGTTTCATTTATTCAAAAAAAGTGCGATTACATCATAGTTGAGTCAAGAATATCCATTCTCTTTCTTTTACAACCTCTAGCAATGCCCCTACTCATGTTCATGAAATCATTCACTTCACTAGGCAAATGAAGCTTGAGATTCTTTTGAACCTTTTTCTCCGCCCTTTCAAAATGATAAATGAACTTCGAAATATGATGGTCCAATTTCTCAGTTAATCTTGCATGTCTTTCCTTCCATTCCTCAACCTTCATTGCCCAATCACCAGCTTGTTTCTTCCAAAATCTACCTGCATCTTCTGTATAGAGAAGTTGATTTTGACATTTCATGAAACGGGCCCATTCTTGATCACATTCCTCCTTAGCCTGGGCTAAAGATTTATTTAGCTTCTCTATCTTTAGCTCTAACTCTTCTTTTTGCTTTTGCATTTCAACTTCCAACTCTTCTTTCATTTGTTCTTGTTGGTCAATCTTCATTTTTAATTCTTCATTTGCTTCATTTTGTTGTTTGATGTGCTTCACAAGTCCATTTTTCTCTTTAGTCATCGTGCGGACCTCATTTTCAAGGTTCTGAACCCTCTGTCTTTCCTTTCTTGCCTGGGATATCAGCAAGCTCATCCTTCAATTGCTCTATCAGCTTTTCTTTCTTTTCACATTGACTTTGAGCAATAATAGCTTCAAGTTTTGCTGCCTGTTTTGATGTTCTAGGAGCTTCATTTGTGCCTTCAGGACTTCCATCTGTTCAACCAACTGTGGATCATTCCTCTTTTCATGAGGAAAGCTAGGGACACCTTGAGGTATTTTTCTTGCTTCCCTCCACGTGACATACTCACAGGTACTAATCACGAGTGGTTTTCCTAACTCATCCCTCCTGCCATGTGAACATCTCTCCATGCTTCTTTGACTTCTCGTGATAACCTCTTAGTGTGCTCACCTTCTTTATACCAGAAGTATATCCTCCAAGTTGCTCTTCCCATGTTTTCTTGTGTGTCCAACAAAGTTGTCTAAGTGCTATTGTTGGTGTATAGGATATGCAACCTCTTGGACCCATCAATTGTATATTATGATATTTTCCACAACTAAGAATAATGTCACCTCTTTCATGTTCATACCATGGACAAACCCACTTGAATGATCGTTCCTTTATGGTGTCAAATTCAGCCCTCCATTCATGGTCTTCTTTCGGCTTTGTTGGGATACGATGAAAGCTTCTTAATGGATCTGAAACATTTCTAATGTAATTCCCTGCATACATGTGTGTGATGATCCACACGTATAAGAGGTGTAGGCTACATCGAAGCTTCCCTTTTTGTTTCTGTTGGCAAAAATTTAAAGTCATAAATGTTTCAGCTAACAGGAGGAACTGGATTCCTTTGCTTATTTTCCATAGCAAAGAAAACATCCATGGTAGCTTGGTCAACTATGTCTGGAGAGACGGGAACAATACCAGCCCATAAATAGCAAATGCCAATACTCTTGCAAAAATTGTCCATTCTTTTTTATGCCCCAACTCCTTCAAACGTTCTTCTATGAATGCTTTAGTCACCCCTTTTGAATCTGCATGTCCTGTTAACTTCACTTGAGCCACTGGTACCCTAGTAATTCCCCAAATTGTTCTATTATCTTTGCATCTAAGTATGTTGTTCCAGATGAAAATAAATAGAAGTATTTTTCCTCACTGGAGTTTTAACATGCATGCATATTCTTCAATAGTAGGAGTGATGTCAATGTTTGGCAATTCAAAACATCTCAAAGCTGGGTTCCAATATTGAGCCAAAATTCTAGAGAGAAGCTTCCACTGATATAAATAGATCAGAATTAACCCATATTTATTCAAGAAAGCTTTTCTGTTTTCATTAGGTAGCAACTTGCTCAACTGATGCAATTTCTTTAGAGAACTGGTATTTGCCATCACATTGAAATGCTTTTTCAAGTTAGATACATTGCTAGTTTGTTGTGCTCTTTCCATCATTTCCTGTCTAATACGATATTCTTCAGCCGCCAATGGACCTTTTTAAAAAGGAAAATAAATAAATAAATAAATAGATAAATAAATAAATGAGATACATGTCATAAATAAAATAAATATGTATGCTACATAAAAAGGATGCATGTGACATGGCTAAGTGGATGCAATTAAAATATGTGTTGTTTTTTTTTATGCTTAAAAATAAACATGCTTAATGAAAAAAAAATGCAGATGTTATGCATGATGGAAATATGAATTACTTATGCAGAACTAATCATGAATGTTGTAATGCTTGTAATAAATATTACATGATACCAAAGATGCATGATGTATGATAAAATAAGAAGAAGTATGCTCCCTTGTGTCCTAATGAGGTGGGACCTAAGGTTTGATGGTTCTATGGTCAAACCCTATTTAAGGTGGCCAACTAAGGTCATTATAATAGTGCACAGCTTTTGGATGGATCTAGACCCCTAAAAGTTATGGTCCCAAGGTTGCCCTTATCAATAAGATAAAGATCTAGTTCTATGAGTTAAACGTAGAGACATGAAAGTCACAATACGGCAACCCATAGTTCTAGTAACAACCTGAGCGGGTGAGTCAACGACTAGGGAAGCATAAGCCTCACAATAACAACGTCAAAACCCCTCTTGCCCTATGATTTTCCAAGGCTCGGGTATAGAGCCCAAATAGTGTGTGAGGACAATGATAGTGAAAGTGTGTGTAGGGAGCATACAAACCTTTCAAACCCTATGTACTATACATATCCCTGCAAAACAAAGCAAAACAGCATATATATACAAAAGTCATCTATCCTAAGGTTTGAGTAACAGATAAATAAGATAAACAACTATATATAAATAAATGAGAAGAAAATCAAAAAGATAAAATAAACAATTATATACAAATAAATAAATAAAAATAATAAGCAAATTTGATGTAAAGGGAAAAATAAATATTATTAAAATTATAATAAATTTGCATAATTTACTCTAATAGGCTTGACTTTCTTTAGCCTCCCTAGTGGAGTCGCCAAACTATCACAACGTACCCGAAGGGAACCGACGAGGATGGTAAACGATTTAAAATTGAAATAATAAATGGGAGTCGCCACCAATTTTAATTATGGTTAAAATTGAAAAAACCTTTGATTTGCAAACTGGTCTTTTTAAAAAAAGATTTGAGGTTCGAGAGTCTGATTATGATTAGTGAAGGGTGAAAACTTAATCCCACTGCACCCTAATACATCCGTATAAATACGGTTACCCTAGAGCTCATTATGCAAATTAATTATAACTTTAATAATATTTATTTTTCCCCACGATAATCACAATTCTAGAAATAAAATAAAATAAAATAAAATTAAAGAAAAGAATAAAAATTAAAAGAGAAGAAGATTTAATGAAAAATTAATTTTGGCTTGATAGTTGTTTGCTACATCGACGTATCCTCTGGTGCAATAAGGAACTCAAAGCCACGTCGTTCTGTAGAAAATGAATATGTATTGATTGATTTTATTTTTGAAAAGAGATTTTAGAATATCAAGCTATCACATTAAAATATTCTATAATGCAAAATTAATAAGCCGCCTAAATTAACATAAAAAATTTGAGTTTCAATCACTTATTTATTTATTTTTAAACAAACCAAAATACAAATCTTTAACCAAAACCTTCTATATAGGTATGAACAAAGATAATTTAAAAAACGTTACCCATTATTGGCTTTTTAAATAAATATCCCTTTTTGGTTATTTATTTTTATAAAAAAATACCCCTTGAATATGTGCAAACTAAAATAAAACTGGCAAGGCTAGCCCAAAACTCCTATTAGCCTAAACCAAATGGCAATTGAATAAAACAAATAAAAAAAAAGAATCAGCAAGTGAATATGAGAGCATTCTTGTGACATTCCTTTAGCATGATTGGTTTCTTTTAACAAAAAGACACACAACAAACATTATTAAAGAGCATTCTCGTGACAATGCTTTAGCATGATTAGTTTCTTTAAAAAAAACACACACACACACACACACCAAACATTATTAACTAATACACAAATAAAATAAGTAAAAAGAAAGGAATCCTAGACACATAACGTGTTTTACTCTTTCAAAGACACAACAAGTTCGAGATTTTATTTTGTGTAAGGCTGAAAATGAGAGAGAGAGTGCGCAAAGAGAGGAAGAAAGATAGTGGCGGTGTGGTGGTTAGTGATGAAGAGGAAATTGGAGACGTCGACAGTGGTGGTGATGCCACGGCTTTCTTTCTTCTTTTTATACTCTCTTGTTTTTTTTTTAAAAAAAATTTATCTGTTGTTTATTCTTCTGGTATTTGGATTTTATGTATTGAGCTGGACTATTGATGATGATGGTTTTTGGGTTGATCTGTGTTTTGGCTATGGTGAAGGGAATGAGATTTTGGTTAGTCTGTGTTTATGGTTATGGTATTATACTTGCTAGAGGATGGAATGGGAATTAGGCTGTGATTTTGTTTATTGTTTGGATTTTTGGCTGTTAACAGGATATGGGTTTTGATGGACACTAGAAGATAAACACTAAAAAATGAATCAACAATTGAAAGTGGTTTACCTGTGATTCTTGCTGATTTTTTTCTCGTGTGTGTAGCAAAATTGTTTTCAAACAAATAGTGATGAAAATTTTTTTGTTGGAAGCAAATTCCCCCAAATGGTGATAAGAAAGCCCCCATTTATACAACTAGGCAATGAAATTTTTCTTTTCTCTTGTGATCTAATTGCTGATTTCATGGGATTTTTTCTCTGAATATGTTGATTCTCCAATCTTTTCATGCATTCTCTGTAAATTCCTGACTTGTTCTTGTTTGGCGCCTACGTTTTTTACTCCTATGCATGTTTTTTACAACTTTGTTAGGCGCTTGCTTGTCTTCTCTCCAAACTTGCACGTTGCCTCTAACTCTATTGCTTGCTAGGCACCGATACATTTTTGTCCTTTTTTGATTTAAAGAAATAATAAATAAGAAACAAAGTCAAATAAAACCAGTGCAATGGGTTGAAATTTAAAAAAATAATAATAACATGAATGGGCCAAAGCTTTTTTTTTTTTTGCAACAAAAAGGAAGGGCTTGTTTATTTTTTTACAAATCAAACAACTAAAATGAAACGGGCTAAGGCTATTTTTTTTAAATAAAATGGATTGAGAAATTTCTGTTTTTTTTTTTTTGACAAAATCAGGTGTTCACACTTGTTCTTTCTAAACTTCCCTAAATCGTTTCTTGCTCCACTCAAACACAATTTTACACATTTTAACACCATAAAACAGAATTTATGCAGTGGCCAATATGCACAAGGCAGAACCGAAAACATAAGCACCAAATAGTCACATAATCTCATGATTTAAATGCATATAAGTTGCTAGTTTCTCTTGGAATTATTTTAGTAACTCAAAACTCCTTTAGAAACCAATTTATCTCATTAAAATCAAACAAAATTGGGTAAGTTCAGTAGCTAAATCATTTAGCTCAAGAAATAGATTTAAATCATAAAACTTTGCTCATAATGTTCTTTAAGTACTCCTAAGCTTAGAAAAATTCCAAGACTTAGACTATGGGCACTTATGATTAGAGGAACTCATCTCAAGTCCTTCATCATCATCACAAGGCCGAAATGGCATTCTTGAAATGCCTCCATTTTCTAAAACTTTATGTAAGATACTTGGGCAAGTCTTTGAGCTCTAGGAGGTTTAAGTGATGGCATAAACTTAAACATGAAATGCACTTATTTTACTCTTCATTAGAAAATAAAGTGAGAGCATAAAATAAATATGAGATGCAACCTCTTTATTATCTTTGAAGATTAAGTGATGACTTGAAATATAAACATGAAATGCAAGCTTGGAAATTTAAACATGATAATGCAAGTTCATTTAGTTAATCTTGAGAGTTTAGTGATAGCATCAAAATAAACATGCTATACAAGGCATAAACATAAACATGTATGCAACTTATTTTATCTTAGCTAGAGCTCTTACAAGACTTTAAAGGAACATCACAACCTCAACCCAAATATGTACCTTAACAAACATAAAGTGAGCTTTAGAGTTCTTAGCACCAAGACCTCAAGGAAGCCTTTGGTTTTGAACTTCATCATCAAGCTCAAGAAAATATACACAAAGCTCAACACTTTGTCTAAACAAACATACTAAAGACTAAGTCATATTCTTTATTTTATTGCTCATGGGCTTCAATCTAGAGTAAAACTCTTAGAATGGCCAACCAACTTTAAGGTTGGCAAAGGTAAGCTTAGAGCTCTTTGAAAACATAGGATTAATTTTCTTAGCAAAACTTTTGTGATCTACTTAACATTTTTAACAAACTTTGTTCAAACAAAGGAAGAGGAAACGAAATCTTTAAATGGAGAAAGGAAAAGGAAAATCTTGGCAAAGAAAAGAAAGGAAAAACCAAAACTGAACAAGGAAAAAGGAAAAGAAACCAAAAGCATATATGGTCCAAGACCAAGTCTTTCAAGCTTTAGAGATTTCTCACATGACATCAACAAGGCATTATCTTGAAACCTCATCATCAAGCCAAATTTTTTCTCATGAAAAGGCCTCTTGGCCAAAAAGAAGAAAAAACAAGAAAGCTTAGAAAACCAAGAGAAAACTAGAACTTTTCTTTAAGAACACAAGTAAAACTTTAAAACAAAACTCCTACCTAAAGAAGTCTTGAGAGAAATGAAGGAAAGCTTGAGTTCTTGAAGGATTGAGAAGACAAAATCTTCTCTTGGATGTGGATGTGTGTTCGGCCAAAAGGAAGCTCAAGGAAGATGATTTTTCCTTGAGTTTCTAAGCTTGGAAATGGAAAGTTTGAGTGTTTAAGAGATGGTTTGAGATGAGAGAATGGTGGTTTATGGTTGTTTGTGGTGGTTTGTGGTGGTGGAAGGATTCTTTGAGAGGAAAAAGAAGATGAGCAAGATGAAGAGAAATTTGAGAAAAGCAAGAAACTGCAAGAAAACTAAACTTGGCAAATGATCTAAAGTGTAACCAAGTTCTTCCAAGCTTGGTATTTATAGAAAAATGACACAATGGTGGCTGATTGGAGGAGGAGTGGCCGACGTTCTTCAAGGCCAAAGGGGAGGAAAATATCTCTTGATTGGCATGGGCTTAGTAATGGGCAAAGCATGGTTGAAAGCATGGCTAGGTATGGCTTAAGGTATGGCCTTTGAGTGAAGTAAAAATCAACATGTGATGAATTATGGGGGGTAAGGTTTCGGCCAGATTTGCAGCCCAAGGGAGGAAGAGAATTGTTCATGTAATTGTGGTTTAATGATGTGTTTAGGTGTTTCTTTGATTAAGGTTTTGATTAGGAGTTTGTAAGAAAGTGTTTAGGTGAAGTAATGGCTAATTAAGGTTGTCAAGACTTGATTAGGAGGGTAATCTTGCTAGATTAACAATTTAAAATCATTTTTCTTAGTTAAATGAGGTATGGACACAATTCCTTAAATTAAGGAATTGGAGAAAGAAAACACTATTCAAGATTCCATGACTAGGAATCTTGAATTAAAGAATGCAATTAGAGTTTAACTAAGCAATCTTGGGTTCTAATTAACCTTAATAAATTATTTTGACTCTAGATTAATTATCGAAATAAATTAACCTTCGATTAGAGCCTAATATCGCTTAGATTTACTTAATTACGTCATTAGGCTCATGTACACTGTTCTAGGGACAAAATGGTAATTTTGCACTAAAACTCCTGGGACCTACCAGCCCAACTAAACATCAAAAATCACTTACAAACATCATTCCAAACTTCCTGGAAAAGTTCTAGGCTCAAACGGCACATTTACCGCGTAAAACATTGAAGGGGTATTTTGGTCATTTTGGGGCGAAAATTAGAAAATGAGATTTTCATCTCGGATATCAAACACAACAGTTATAATCCCCTTCAAACATTGAGTTGACCCATTTGAGGACTCCTGGGTTGGCTTTCCTCGAATTTGGGCAAAAATGACCTCAGGGGCATTTTGGTTATTTGTACTCAATAGAAATTCTGGTTACACAATTTGGGGGCATGAATTCGGCCAACATATTAGCCAAGGGGAGGACGATAGTTTGCTCATGTAATTGTGGTTTAATGATGTGTTTAGGTGTTTCTTTGATTAAGGTTTTGTTTAGGAGTTTGTAAGAAAGTGTTTAGGTGAGGTAATGGCTAATTAAGGTTGTCAAGACTTGATTAGGAGAGTGTTCTTGTTAGATTAACAACTTAAAACCATTTTCTTAGTCAAATGAGATATGGGCACAATTCCTTAATTTAAGGAATTGGAGAAAGAAAACACTATTCAAGATTCCATGGCTAGGAATCTTGAATTAAAGAATGCAATTAGAGTTTAACTAAGCAATCTTAGGTTCTAATTAACCTTAATAAATTATTTTGACTCTAGATTAATTATCGAAATAAATTAATCTTCTATTAGAGCCTAATATATTACTTATTTGCTTAATTACGTCATTAAGCTCACTGTACACTATAGAGGCAAAATGGTAATTTTGCACTAAAATTGCCCAGACCTACCAGCTAACTAAACATAAAAAACCACTCATAAACACCATTCCAAACTTTCTGGAAAAGTTTCGGCTCAAATGGCACCTTTACCCGCGTAAAACCAAGAGGTATTTTGGTCATTTTGAGCCGAAATTTTGAAAACGAGATTTTCACCTTGGATATCAAACATAACAGTTATAATCCCCTTCAAACATTAAGTTAACCAATTCGAGGAGTGCTGGGTCGGCTTCCCTTGAATTTAAAAATGACCTCAAGGGTATTTTGGTCATTTGTGTCAATACAAAAAAATTGGAGCGTTACAAGTGGCGTACAAAGATTTTTCTGAATTGATAACCGCGGTGAAAGAATTGAAAGTTTGGCTAAAGCCGATAAACTTTTTGTGAGCAATGAGGACACAAAAAGGGATTCCCGCCTAGAAAAAAAGAGGTAGAAATAAATTTTGTCCAGGGTCAGTAATCTTTCATTCCAAGATATGCATCAACACGCCCAAGATCCCAAATGCCATCTATCCCTTCTTACCTGCTATACCAAGCCACACCAATCGCAAACACCATCCCATACCCCTAGCCTCAAGTCAATAACATCCATATATGGTCATACCAACTAACTCACCCAACCTATGCCCGTAATCTAAACACCTCCCCAAAACTATTCAAACACCGTACCACCACAACCGAATTCCCAAAACTAGAACCGCACCCAATTCCCAAACTTGACTCCTTTTCCAAAGTTATCTATTTCTAATGCTAACCTTTTTCAACGATTGTTTGATGCTCATTTGATCTGACCATACCCTGTGCACCCATTAGAACCACCATTCCCAACATGGCATAACCAAATGTAACTTGTAAATACCACATGGAAGTTGCGAGACATTCAATTGAAGATTATGAAGGCTTCAAGATGGTAGTAAGAAGGCTAATTGCTTGTAGGAGAATAGATCTTTAAAAAGAATCAAAGCCAGATATTGTTAATAATCCGATCCCAAATCTTGAAGGAGGAAATCATGTGAACGCCATGGAAATCGAAGAACCATTAATTAAGAAGGTTTTGAGTTTTAAAGCACCCATGGAGAAAATTTTCATCGGTTTGGAAAAGGCTGGCTACAATACAACAATAGCTGCTCACAATAAAGGAGAATAAGAAACATGTTATGAAGTCAAGCTGCGTATACCACTATGGAGGCCTCAGCCATGATATAGAAAAGTGCTGGGATTTCAAGGCTGGTGTAGAGAGACTACTCAACTTGGGTATGATACAAGCAAAAAAGGGGCTAAATATCCCTGAGGAGGTGAATGTAATCGAACCATTTTTCCTTCGAGTTCCTCAATTTAATCCAATTTCCAAGCCAGGAAAAGTAGTGATCACTGAAGAAACCTTCACCTTTTAGGTATGAGCATACACGTGTTGTGCTTTGGAATTATGAGACCAAAGTGGAGACAAATGGAGACATAGGGGAAACCTCCAAAGCCGAAGCAAGTAGGACAGTCACTAGCATAATGGAGGTGAGAGGAATAATAAGAAGTGAAAGATATTATGGGCCTAGAGAATTAGAAAAATGGAAGTTTGTTGACGAAGGGAATGTTGGAAAAAGTTTAGATTTAGGAAGAAAGGAAAAGGAAGATAAGGAAGAAGAGTTCCTAAAGATCATGAAACAAAGCGAGTATGATATTTTGGAACAATTAAAGAAGACTCCGCAGAATATCCTTTTTGTCACTAATCTTATCATTTGAACCTCATCAAAAGGCAATATTAAAGGTCTTGAAGGAAGCCTACATCAAGCCTGGCGTTTCATTGGAGAACATGGTAAATATGATGGATATGGTGAAACGTATCAACATGATCACGTTCTCAAATGAAGAAGTTATGTCATGAGTTAACCTATAAGCACTACATATAACCCTCAAATGCAAAGGCCACATAGTGCCTAGAGTCCTTATTGATGAAGGATCAGGGTTAAATGTATTACTGGTGTCAACTTTGAAACAACTATCAATGAGTATAGATGATATATCACCACAAGTGATGGTTGTAAAAGCTTTTAACGGAGCTATGAAAAACATTCTAGGGGAAGTGGTGTTGCCACTAGAGATTGGACCGAGCAAATTAGAAGTGTTATTCCAAGTGATAGAGATCAGCTCAGATTATAACATGCTACTAGGAAGACTATGGATTAATGATGTTGGTGTTGTCCCTTCAACTTTGCATCAAAAGGTTAAATATATTGATAATGGATTAGTTGTTACAATCTATGGAGAAAATGACATCATTGTATCCAAATCGGTCTCCTACCATATGTGGAGAATGTAGAGCCAATAGACAATTTGTGGCATACCAAGTTAGTGAAGCCTAAACATGAGTATAATAAGTCCACAATGCAAAATGATAATAAAAAAGTGGCTCATATCATGGCTAAGAATAGGTATCTATAGGGTCAAGGGTTAGGACTACAATTGCAAGGTATCAGAATACCTATACCAATATCCAAGAAGCCCAACCGATTTGGTTTAGGATATGATGCACCATTAGAAGAGGAGATGGTGCCATGGCCCTCCAATAGGAGAAACAAAAGGGGGAAATGAAACAAATCCCTCACTTAAAGGAGACATTTCCTAGTCAAGCTAAAGTGAATATAGCCAGAAAAGTTTGCTCCGCTTGCTATTTTCCCACCATCAATACAATAAATACTGAGAAGTCCAAAGAAAACAATACTCATGCCGCCAACAATGATGAGATGCTGAAAACTGGACAACTGAATTAGTGATTGATGTTATTGCTGCAAAGTAATCATTTGGGTCGTATTAATAAAGATTGTTTATGCTTTTATATATGCTACTTGAAGACATCATTTAAATGAACTCACAAGTTTATGCAACAATCTTTCTTTGCTATTCCATTTATCTTTTACATTTCTTCGTGTCTTCCACTCTTTATTTTCATCTTCTATTCTTTTTTTATTTTTACCACCATTTTTCAGCTCGTTAATTTGTGTTTTGTATTTTAGCCACTATCCATTTTGGCATTCTAACCCACCATAATTGCTTTCAAGGAATCTAAATGCCATAGAAAGTTTGCCACATGAAAGGGACTTAGGAAGCCTATCAATTGATTCACCTGCTACACTTGATTGGGAAAACCATGAATCCGAAGAGGATAAAGAAACTTGTTGGGCAATTTTCAAACCTCCTGGAACATATAGAAAAGGGGTTTGACTTAGACAATAAGGTGATTGAGGTGAATAACATAGGCATTAAGGAAGAAAGAAAAAAGCTAAAAATAGTGGAAAATCCTGAACGTAAGTGATGGTTGCACTATTTGAAGAATAGCTCGATGTCTTTGCATGGACTTACCATGATATGCTAGGGTTGGATCTAGAAATAGCTCCACATAAGATCCCTTTATATCCAGAAGCTGAGTTGAAAAAGCAAAAGTTGAGAAGGATACGGCTTGACATGTCATTGAAAATTAAAAAAGGAAGTGGCTAAACGCTTGAGGCTGAATTTCTAGAGGTTTTAAGACTTGCTAACTGGGTGGCTAACATTGTGCCCATGCCTAAAAAGGATGGAAAGGTTAGAATGTGTGTAGATTATTGGGATTTAAATGAAGCTAGCCCAAAAGATGATTTTTCGCTCCTTCACGTTGATGTCCTTGTTGATAGTACTACAAAAAAATCACCAATTGCTGATGATCTACTGAAAACCCTCTTGAGGGTGGACAGCTAATCATAGTTGAATTCCTGACAATGAAGTGCTGTCAGAAAGAGAAGAAATGGAAGAGGAGGATATGTGGAAGATGTATTTTGATGGGGCTGCCAATATGAACGGATGTGGAATAGGAGCTATAGTGGTGTGTCACCAGCTAGAAAACACTACCCAGTTTCCATCAATTTGGATTTTGAATGTACTAACAACATCGTAGAGTATGAGGCATGTGTGAATGGTTTGCAAGTTGCAATTGGCTTGGGGATCAAAGAATTAAAAGTCTTTGGAGACTCTGCACTCATAATTTATCAAGTTAATGGACAATGGCAAACAAAGGATCCAAAATTGGTACCTTATCAGAAGTACTTGTCTCAACTAATTGAGCAGTTCAATGAGGTGTCGTTCTCCCACTTAACCCAATACAAGAACCAATTTGCAGATGCTTTGGCGACTTTGGCTATAATGACTAAATCAGAAGTCCATACCAATGTCCAACCTATCCATGTAGAAGTGCAAAAATGAACTGGTATAATATGGCAATGTAGAGATTAAGTCGGATGGCTAGCTATGGTATCATGATATCAAGCAATATATTCAAAAGGGAAAATAGCCAGCGTGCAAATAAGGCAAATAAGAAGACAATTCATCAACTGGCTATGGCAATTTTCTTGAATGGTAAAGTCCTCTACAAGAGTAATCATGGCGGTACCCTCCTAAGATGTGTAGATTGTAATGCCCGGGACGAGGCAACGAGTGATTGCCGACACGATAAGGTACGAACAAGAAGCAGCTCCGCCTCCAAGTGGAAGGGTACATGAATGAACTGATTACTCACCCAAATGAGAGGGATCATGAGTCTATATAGGTATGGGACTATACAGTTAAGGAAGGCTTATATGAATTGATTGGTACTACCTATGCCACAAAGATGCATCTTTCTTTTGGTAGCCCATCACGAAAGAACTCCACAGTTAAGTGAGCTTGACTTGGGATAATTTTAGGATGGTTGATCTCAGGGAATTTTTCCTAGGAAGCGTGTGAGTGAAGACAAAGCACGTTGAAAAGACCTGTGTTGGTTTGTAGGACGTCAATCCATAAAGCAGGAGGGATGTTACATAGATGCTCATGAAGCTCATGTAATTATGACTGAAATCCATGAAGGAATTTGCGGAACCCATGCTAATGGGCATATGATGACATGTAAAATCTTAAAAAGTGGTTATTATTGGTCTACCATGGAGAGTGATTGTATCAATTATGTTCGAAAGTGCCACAAATGCCAAGTATATTCAGACCGAGTTAATGATCCCCAGTTTCACTGCACAATATGGTATCTCCCTGGCCTTTCTCAATGTGCAGCATGGATGTCATCGAGCCAATTAATCCGAAAGCACCCAATGGTCATCATTTCGTTTTGGGGGCGATAGACTATTTCACTAAATGGGTGGAAGTCATTTCGTATGCCAATATCAAATAGAAGGTGTTCATCAGATTCATCAAAAGAGACATTATCTAGGTATGGGATTCCAAAACGAATTATCACAGATAATGCTCCTAACCTCAATAGTGTTGAAGTTTAGAAGTTCTTTGAAACTTTCAAAATCAAGTTCACAACTCAGCTCCTTATAGGCCTCAAATGAATAGTGCGGTTGAAGCCAAATAAGAACATCAAGAAAATCATCGCCAAAATGGTCGTGAACTACAAAGGCTAGCATGAAATACTGCCATATGCTTTACATGCATATCGTACTAACATATGATCAATCATAGGGACAACTCCCTTTTCATTGGTATATGGAACGGAAGTTATATCTCCTATAGAAGTGGAAATCCCGTCATTAAGGGTTCTAATGGAGGCTGAGTTGGAAGAATCTGAATGGGTGAGGACTCAATATGAACAGTTAAATATGATTGAAGAGAAAAGGCTAGCAGCTATTTGTCATGGCCAGTTGTATCAAAACAGAATGACTAAGACTTTTAATAAGAGAGTTCGTCCAAGAGATCTCTTCCTAAGATTTGGTTATGAAGAAAATCCTTCCCAATCAAGAGGACGCACAAGGAAAATAGGCTCCAAATTATGAGGGCCCTTACATTATCAAGCAAGCATTTAGGAGGGGCATTAATCTTGCAAGATATGGATGGACAAGAACTATCTAGACTAGTCAAAGTTGATGCAGCAAAAAAGTTTTATGCTTGAAAGAAAACTTGTTAGTTCGAAAACCCAAAAGAGTGGCCTAAGCAAAAAAAAGAAGGAGGAAAAAGAAAAAAGCCTATTAGGTTGAAAACCCAAAGAGCAGCCTAGGCAAAAGTTAGGGCAAATAATAGGTAGCATCTCAAGCAACTTACGCTGGGCAATTTTCAATGTTGAATTTGTCCTGGAACAAGCAGACCAAGATTGAAACTGGGGCAATTTTTGGAGATCAAGAGAAGGAAAGATTGAAGGCTCAACAATGAAGACAATGGCTATGGCATCCAATTTGCTACAAGAAATCAATTGAATAAGCCACTAAGAACCAAAACTGGGGCAAACTTTTATGTTTTTAGCAATCCTATTTTTCATGTGGTTTTATTTTCTTCTTTCGAAATATGTTGTGTTATTGTTGTCCAATGCACCAAGCAATAAAAAATATTCATTCAATTAATCCTTCCACTTTTCTCTTGAATGCATGTTTATTTATGATGTCTGAGTAAGCATAAATTTAAGTTTAAAGCTATACAACCTAACAATGTTTAAGGATACACTCCTGACTAATATCACACCAAAAGAATTCAGAAGCTTCAAATAAGCTTGGCAGAAAAGCAATCATCATCCTAAAAAGGGGAAAAGGAAAAGAAAGAAGAATGGAAATAAGTGAGCAAGGTTACAGAAGAAAGGAAAGTCTTATTTGTGCTAAAAAGTCCAACGCAAGAATTATGAGTTTGATCGGTTGAAGTCCTCTTCGAGGTTTTCTTGATTTGGTTATAGTTTGTTTTTCAAGAATGTGTCTTAAGAAAATTGAAAATGGATGACAAATTCATGAATTTTGCATATAACCTGAAAAAAAAAAGAAAAAAAGAAAAAGAAAAGAAAAAAAGAACAGAGAGAAACCGTTGTTTTCTTATCAGCCTTCGAGTTTTACATTTCTAATCGGCCTCAGATTGCCACTTACTTTTCCAGTCGACCTCAGATTGCCATCTACATTTTCAGTCGGCCTCAAATTGACTTTACTTTTCCATGTTGCCCTCAGATTGCCTTTTACTTTTCCAGTCAGCCTTAGATTGCCTTTACTTTTCCATGTCGACCTCAGATTGCCTTTTACTTTTCCAGTTGGCCTCATATTGCCATTTACATTTCCAAGTCGACCTCAGATTGCCATTTACTTTCCTAGTCGGCCTCAGATTGCCATTTCCATTTTCCAATTGGCCTCAGATTGCCATTTACTTTTTCAGTCGGCCTTAGATTGTCTGCCTCCCATTGGCTTTTCAATTTCAGTCGGCCCCGTCGGCTTTTCAATTTCCAATCGGCCTCATCGGCTTTTCAATTTCCAGTCAACCCCATCGACTTTTGCATTTCTTATCAGTCCTATCGGTTGCTACATTCATTGTCTATCTGGAACGCCTAGGGATGAGGCAAGGAGTGATCGCGGTGTGAGAAGGCACAGACAAGGAGCGGCTCCTACCTCTAAGCGGAGGGGTACATGAATGAACCGATTACACACCCGAATGAGAGAGATCTTAGTCTCTATAGGTATCGGACTATACAAGGAGGGCTTATATGAATTGATTGGTACTACCTATGCCATAAAGATGCATCTTTCTTTTCGGTAGCCCATCATGAAAGAACTCCATAGTTAAGCATGCTTGACTTGGGGTAATTTTGGGATGGGTGATCTCCTGAAAGTTTTCCCAGGAAGCGTGTGAGTGAGGACAAAGCACATTGAAAAGACCCTATTGGTTTGTGGGAAGTCGTCAATCCATAAAGCAGGAGGGGATGTTACATTATCAATTTTACATTTCTTATCACTCATGAACTCATTTCAAATTAGTTGGCTTCTTTTTCTTTTCAATCTTCTCTAGGACTCATATGCAATTTGGTTTTTGAATTACATCATTGCATGTGGCTTTCTTGAATGTTTATATTCTTTTGCTGTTTGGATTTAGATTTCTTGCACTTCATGCATTATTAAACAAAATCAATGTTCATGTCTTTACCCATTCCTTATGTAAACAATATAAAAACTTAGGTTTTTCATAGTTTCTTATAAGAAATGAGCAAAGAAGGGCAAATTTGAACACTCGATTTTCTGGCCCATAAAACAGAAAACCCAAAAATTAACGTATTTTTATAGTTTGTGAAAGATGCTCATTATCACTTTTAGCCCATAATTTTTACATTATTTTTAGTAAACTCTTTTTGTCATTTCTACGTTGAAAATTTTTTTATTACCATAATTCTTTTCTTTTACTCATTTTACGGTTGTCATCCAAATTTCTTTCATCACAAGAGTATTAGGTGCATTTTATTTATTGTATCACATTTTGATTTATGTTCAAAAAAAAATTATAATAAAAAATTATACTTTTACACACCCATTTAAATTTTATCTTTTTTTTAAAAAAAAAAAGAAAGATAGGGATGAGGTGTGTGCACCAATTTCTCTTTGTCTTAAACAAAAAATAAATAATAAAAAAGTTAAAAAAAGGAAAGGGATGGGTGCGTGCACCAATTTCCTCTTTGTTTTAAAAAAAATTGATTTTGGCCACCGTTTTCCGTTGTCTTTTTCTTAAAAAAAAAAAAAAAAAATTGACAAGCACCTATCTTCAACACCACCATTTTCTCTCTTATTTCCTTTCCACAGAACAAAAAGAGAAGAAGAAAATGAAGAGGATTGCCGAACAAAATTTCAGAAAGAGCGCGAATCAAATCCCCTAAAATCAGGAATTTGGGATGAAAATTTTTCAACCAGGATCACAAATGTCACCTACCATATCTAGAAAGATCAACCTAGAATTGTGTATAAATTCACAGAACGATTAGTAGGTTTCAAATTCTTGGATTACCATCCTCATCACCACGAAGCTAGGAGGCTGCGTGAACCATCGCCGCCAGATCACGGTTTCCTCCACTGTGCAACTTTAGGTCTCCAGCCTCCGCCACCCTCACCACTGTCACGCCTCTCCAGCACCGTAGCTTGCACCCATCATGCTCAGTCCGTGCAGATTGGCCATCACCGTGTGCTGGTCGGCTTCCTTCCTTTCCCTGATGTACCACCACGACCTCCAGATCTTAACCAAAACCCCCTCCTTTCTCCACACTATCATGCCACCGATGAGCACCACGCCACTGCCTTCCACCACCATCATCATCGTGAACCAAATACTGATCTGAACTTTTCCATTGTTCCTCAACCTCGAACTACCACCGTGAGCCTCTCTTCCATCGCCATCATCATCATGAGCCTAAAACCACAAAGCCCTGTGTTCACTTTCTCCATCAACGTCGCAAGCATTATTCCCCATTTTCTTTCGTAGTGTTGTCGCGTGCTACATAAGATTGGCCTACCATCATGTGGGGCACACCGCACGGTCTCTTCCTCCCTTGCATGCCTTCCTCCCTAGCTTTCTTTCCTATAAGCAACACCACCTTACAGAACCTATACCCCAAATGTTTGATTGGTGTTAACCTAATCCGAAATGTGGGCTTTTAATTTTCCTGACCCTGCTATTCCTTTTTTTTATTTATTTCTTTTACCATTTGGCATGGGCTTATGCCATATGGGCCATCATTTGCTAGCTTTGGACTGATCTGTTTTGTGTAATATCCCTGCTGCTTTATGGATTGACAACTTGTCCCCACAAACCAACACGGGTCTTTTTAGCGTGCTTTGTCCTCACTCACACACTTCCTGAGAGACTTCCAGGAGGTCACCCATCCCAAAATTACTCTAAGTCAAGCACACTTAACTGGAGTTCTTTCATGATAGGCTACCGAAAGAATATGCATCTTAGTTGGTATAGGTAGTACCAATCAATTCATATAAACCCTCCTTAACTGTATAGTTTCCCTATACAATCTCAGGATCCTCTCATTCAGGTGTGTAATTGGTTCATTCATGTACCCCTCCACTTAGAGGCCTTACTAGGAGCCACCCCTTGTCCGTGCCTTCTTGCACCAATGATCACTCCTTGCCTCGTCACTGGGCATTACATTTTGGGTTAATGTTGAACAAGGATTTGAGTTTTGGGCTTAATTTCTTTCCTTTTTTCAAGTTTAGAAAATGTTTTTGTCTTTGGGCTGGTTTTATTTTAAAATCTATTTGAAACAAACTTTGGGCTGGTATGGTTTTTTTAAAAAAATAGAGACAAGCTGATTTTTTTTTTAGGATCTGAAACTATTTTCTTTTTTGTGGGCTGTTAAGTTTTATCCAGTAACTTTCTTTTAAACTAATATAAAAAAAAATAAATGTGTTTCCCCATTTATCATGTTATTTGTATCTATCGTCACTACAATATGGGTTTATTGAGTAGCCAAGTGCTAACTTAAATCCTATGCAAGAGCGGATTTTGTCTTTAAAGAAAAATGCTACTTTATAGAAAAAGGTTTTTATTAATTAAAATCAACCAATACATAAATATTTTCCAAATAACTACGTGACTTTGAGTTCCTCATTGCACTAAAGGATACGTAGGAGAAAGAGACCCCTATCAAGCCAAAATTAATTTTTTCTAATTTTTTTATTTGTAAATATGCTCGTCTTGTCTTTTTTTCCTTTAAATAAAAGGTTTATTAATTAATTTGCACAACTTACTAAGGTCTGATTTAGGACGGGTTTATTAGAAGTGCCTAGGATTAAGTTTCTACCCTTCCCTATGCATAACCACTCTTGAACTATCTGGTTTTTCAAAGACTATTTTATAAAATAAAATGGGTTTTCCATTTTTTCCCAATTTAAATAAACTTGGTGGTTACTCCAATTTACAATTACCATTTCTTGCTATCCCTCGCAATCCCAATTGCAACAATGAGATAATTGTAGGATAGATTTGGAAGAACTGCTTTAATGTATTGAGTTCTAAGGTATGATCATATTTTTCTTCATGGTATAGTTAATCTCTTGCTAATATTCTATGTATTTTTCTTATATATGCAATTTTTTTTTCAATTCCAATCTTTTATTAGGTCCCTTCTAATATATATAGATGTAGATTTGTTTCAATATGACTTAAGTACGAACAACATGTTTACTTTTTTGATTGATTATAAGTTTATTTTTAAGTTATTGCCTATCACTTTCATATGGAAATCTTTGTTTGTGATTTTCTATTTTTCATCATGATGTATTTAGTTTTTCATAACAATATCATATTTTTATGTAGCTTAGTTAGGTGTTTGGTCGACATCTCCACTTATTAATGTTGTTGTTATGTTATCATCGTGTGCTTGCTGCTATGATATGCTACTGCATTTTGTGTTGGTTGCTGTCCATTTTTATATGTGTTGTTAGAGTTGTCATTGTGGTTACTTTGGATTTCTTATCTGCTATTGTTGGCTGCTATAGAGTATGTGACATGAGTTGGTGCTATGTATAAGTGAAGGCTAATAGCCTATAGGTGTGATTATAATGTGGCAATTTTTGGTTTGTACTTTTGAATGCTAGATAGGTACCATTTCATCAATGTCAACTCTATGGTTAATTCCTCAATTAGCACTAGGTGAATTACTTTGAATATGCATAATTTGAATAAACCGATATATTAAAGTTATGCTCCTTTTAGCATGTAGTGTGAGTCCTGAGTAATATTATTTTTTATATAAAGGAGACAATACTATGGATAAATACTTAATATTTGTATATTATGTGTAAATTAAAACTTTACTTAATGCATTAGATGGTTTTGCTTCATGTATATATCATGCTATTGTGATAATTGTTACTACAATTATATCAACTACTATATATCAACCACTTTATATATAATCTAATTAATATTTCCATACATTGCACGAGTTGCTAAATGTAACACCCCAATATTTAACTCAACACACTTAGGATGTATTTAAGTTAAGTATTAGTTATTACTCTTTTGTTCCAGTTCTTAAATTAAACTCTTGGAAATACTTTAATGAAATTAGGTAAATTTTTTTTTTTGAATTTTGAAAACAAAATGTGGGCCACATGTACCTATGTCGTACATTTTGCATACATAATTAAAGCATGATAACAAATTAAAATCATGCATCAATTACAACAATATAAATACCACAAATCCATAGTTATACATATTAAGATCAAATCATTCCTCATTGCGCAATAGAAACATACAAATACCAAAGTAAACAGCATATGAATGAAAATCAAATGTCTCAACTCTTTCCTCTCACTGAGCATGCCTAGAATGGGTAGACCTATCACGTGCAGCCGACGTTCGGTTGGGTGAACATAGGCGCATCGACGGGGTGAGTGGCACCTTTACGAATAGGCTATGTGGTCTCATCTTCACCGTCTACCCCCCATGTCCATCAATGAGAATCATTAAAAGAGTAATGAGAGTATGATTCCTCCGAAGGGTCGACCACAAACTGGTAGAATGGGGCAGTGAGTGGGGTATGTACTCAGGGAAGTTTCAAGATACACCAGGGCTGGGAAGGGGATACTTTGGAGTTTGGGTGTGCACGCTCAAAGGCGAATTCATCCGTGAATGGAGTAGAGGGAGAAAACACTATCAACAGGATGCGCAAATGGACGAGCCATAAAAACATAAACACGAATAGCACAACGACCCATAAAGTAATATGACCGATTCTAGATCGAAATGCATCTCCCAAGAGGGTACGTCAATGTAGATCACGAACATGCCATCTATCTCTGAAGATGAGATGGAAAGAAAAGAAGAGTGAATGAGAAACTTAGAAAAGAATCTTAGTAGGCTTTCGTCTCCTAATGCATTGTGTCATCATCATCGTCCTCAGGAACCTGTTTTCATTATGAAGATGTGTGCATGCATAATATTCATTTATTAATTTCCAAATACCATTAGCCGAGGCCCGTGTTTTTAGCATGAATCTTAATGTCATGAATGCAACATACTATATCATGAATGCATGTTCATACCATATGCAAGATATCATAGAATGCATATTGAACGAACATAACATAATAAATGCAATTTATTCCAACATAACTCATTCTTTTAGGTGACTTAAACTTCTTATTCTCTTTTCCTTGGGGCCACCCTAATACTCTCCCTTTTGAGAGTTCTAGGTTATGAGCTCATACCTAACTAGTCGTCACTAGTTTACACTTATCCTCTTGATAAGCAAAATTCCCGACTCCAAAGTGCGGGTTAGGGAGCATAGGAACACCTTTCATAACCATTAATTCCTGGAGTCTAAAAGGTCCTTTCTAGATCACCTCTCATAACCTTTAATTCCGGGAGTCTAGAGGATTATTTCCATGTGTCTTATGTCACCTTTATCTTAGCATGTCTATTAAAGTACAAACCTGAGCATTATAACATTATAACTTATGAATTCACATTTCATGCTCATAGAACATATCAATTATACATTTCTAGAATCTCAATCATAATTGCAACTCATCATAATATAATTCATATAGGCATGCTATTATCAACATCTTATTGAAAAGTAAACATGCTCCAACCCAGTATGTTGGAATTAAGGACTAAGCTCAGCTAATGCACATGCTATGCTTTATCAAGACATTCGTAATGCACCAAAGGTCATCACAAACACATGTCAACCTCAAATTATCAGTAATTACTCGTTAGCCCTTAAACGGGTCAAAACTACGAATTGGTTTAATCTAACACTTGTAATTATTCTTTTAATGAATTAAAGAGACCAATAGTGATTATTACAATAGTTTTCACTAACTTTTAGCCTCATGAGTAGTATCAAACAGCATTGAGCAAAGTTTAGAAAATTAAATCTTAGGCATCCTAGAAATTGCATTTTTTGACCTTTCTAATTACCGGCTTTTCCTAAGGTGCTAAAATTAATTATTACACTAATTATTAGCAATTCCTACCTAATTAGACAATTACAAATAGCATTCTATAGAGTTTATAAAAAACATATCAGAATCCTTTAATTTAATTTCTAAGAACTTGGAAAATTGTGTCATAAATCATCCTGCTAGTTACTAGTTTTTCTTAGAATTATTTCAAGACAATGAAAACATATGAAATCATAAAATAAAACTCACTTTAGGCCTATCATCATCATGAGGCCGAAATCACATATTGCAAGTATGTCCATGGTGAAAATTTTTGTTTAAGATAAAAGGAGCAAGTCTTGAGCTTTAGAGATTTAGGTGATAACTAGAATCATAAACATGCCATCCAAGTCTCATTTTTAATCTTGGTCATTATAAGGTGATAACTTGGGAATATAAATATGATATACAAGACTTGAAATATAAACATGATATGCAAGTCCATTTACTTATCTTTAAGAATTTAGGTGATGACTTGAAATATAAACATGATTATGCAAGGCTTAGAAATTAAACATGATATGTAAGTCCATTTGCTTATCTTTTAGAATTTAGGTGATGACTTGAAATATAAATATGATTATGCAAGGCTTGGAAATTAAACATGATATGCAAGAGCTTGAAACATAAACATGGATGCAAGTTCCTTATTATATCTTGTTAAGCTCAAATCTCAAGAATTTTTAAAGAATGAACTCTTTAACTCCAATTAATCTTAACAAAGAGGGAGTGAGCTTTAGAGTTCTTATTACCATGGTTCCAAGAACCTTATTTCTTGAACTCATCATCAAGCTCAAAAAGAATCAATTTAAAGGAAACTAACAATCTTTCCATTAATCTTTTGACAACAAAAACTAAACCTTGAGCATTAGAGGTCCATTATGTGATGGATTCAAAACTACCACCATGGTTCCTCATCATCAAGCCATGGTCATTAACAAGCCATTAGAAACCGAAATTTAAAGCAAAGAACAAGAGAAAGAATATAAAATAAACTCCCTACCAAGTTGTTTCTTGTTTACCAAAGGTAAAGCTTGAGCTTATATGAACTAAGAAGAAAAGAAATCTGATGCTATTGATGATAATGGATTCAGCCAAGTGGGGTTAGAGTGGAGGAAGGATTTTTCTTGTGTTTTTGTGTTTGACAATGAAAAGGTTATGTGTTTAGGAGTTGATTTATGGTTGGAATGTGTATGCTTGAGGTCTAGAGCTTAGTTAGATGTTGAGAATGGAGTCTCTTGAATATGAATGAGGAAAAGAAGAAAGCTTGAAATCTTGAGAGAATTAGAGAACTTTGAGCAAACTTTGAGTAAGAAAACTATCAAGTAAGCAAGTGCTAAGGCTAAGAAAGTTTGTGTGTGCATTTTGGCAATGGAAGAGCACCTATTTATAGCCATTTGGGGGCTATATGGCCGCTGGTATCAGGCTGGAAAAATAGAGTTTTATTTCAATTTTTAATTAAAGGAAACATTAAAGAAAGAAAGCATAAATGGTTGTAATAATTTTCTTTATGTATAATGGATGAAAACACTAAAATATGGGGCTAATGGGAGACATTGTGGTTGATTACCTTATTGGGGGAATGGGTGGGTTTTCTTTTGATTAAACATAGCCATAAATGGTGGAAAAGAAAGCTAAACAAATGGTGATAAGGTTGGTTATGTTTCTTTGTTGGAAAAAAAACATAAAATATGATATGGGGACATAATGGCCGCTGGTTCTGGTCCATTAGTGATTAGATTTCTTATTATATGTGAGTGGTAAATCATGTATTAGATGTCTAGTTACTTAGGTGAAAGTTTACAAATTGATAAATTAGTGAAAAAGGATAAAAGGTTAAGTATTTTGGTCAAAACAAGACAAGGTAATAAGAATAATCATACACTAGTAAATGAAGTTAATTTCAATTGAGCTAAAATCAATTTGTAACATAAGTTCCAAACTTGGGATAAGAAAATATAATTATACTAGATTTTACCTAAACGAATCTTAACCTTAAGCTTAAAATAGTTAATTTTATGAGTTCTTTAAGGAAAGGAAAATTTAATTTTACCTTAAGCAATCTTAGGCTCTAATTACCTCAAGTAATTATTTTTAATCATAGGAAATTAATTTTTAACTTGAGGTTAATGAATGAAATCAATTCAAAAGGATTAGAGCCTAATATCACTTTAATTATTTACGAAAACTCATTAAGTATCAACTAGGGGTAAAAAGATAATTTCACATAAAAGTTCCCCAAAATTACCTGAACATTCCAAATTTTACTTAGTATAACCATTTTAGGCTTTCGGGTGATAACGGTTAAACGTTGCTCAAACATAGGTTAAATTATCACATGTAACACCCTAATATTTAACCCCAATACGCCTAGGACGTATCAAGATTAATTATTAGTTATTACTTCTCTTTAAATTCATTTACAAAATACTTAGCGAAAATTACAGGTAAATTTTTTTTTTTTTTGAAGTGAAACATGTAAAACAAAGTGCAAGCCTTTGCGTGTAACATAAATGTAGCGTGAAGCGGAAGAATAAATACATCATACAGAACGTAAACATTAAAGAACACATCAATCATGAAAACATTCTTCATCACATTAGTTAATATAGTTTAGTACAATACCACTGGAATATAAAAGGAACATAAAGTCTTACCCATACTAGTGGCAGAGCTAGCACAATAATAGAAATAAGAAACATAACAACAAATACATGAAACAGCCCCAAAAGATACTCCCAAGCTATGACACTCCCTCCCTTAAACTATGGATGATGCTCCTCCTCGTCCCTCAATGGCACATACCCAATGAACTAGGCAAGCTCCTCGGGTGTATGAAGACGGAAGGGTGGGCGAGCATGCCCTCCACGGCGTGGGCGCATCTCGGACGTCGTGCCAACTTCCGCTGGGTCCGTCTCCTTGCTACCCATCCCGATGTCCATAGGTACAGCAGGGGCAAAACCCTCCGAGAAAGGATGAGAAGGGGGATCCTCTGAGGGTCAGTCTCGAACGTCTGGCGAGGCATGTAATCGGGGTAACCTCGCACCGCTGAAGATGCCGAACGGTGCGGTTCTACTCGTCTCGGGTCGCGTCCTCTCAAAAATCATGTCATCGCCAAAGGGGAAGTCGGAGTGAATGGAAGCTGGAACTGGAAAGGCAAATGGGCGTCCCATGTATGCAAAAATGCGTATAGCACAATGACCCTCGAAGTGGTAGCTGATGATCCGGATCGTAGTGCAGCTCCACACGGGTGCATCAACAAAAATCACGAACGACGCCATCGATGTCTGGACGTAACGGGAAAAGAAACAGAGAAAGGGTGAGAATCTTGCTAAAGAATCTCATAGGGAAATCCTCTATCCTAGTGTCATCGTTTACGTCCCAGGAACCTTGGGTTTATTATGAAAAAGGGTTAAACATGCATAGGTTCATTATGAGGTTTTCACAAAAGATTTTTATCCAAGATCCATGTCTTTTATAATGAGTCTTAATGCATGTATGCAGCAAAATAGATCATGAATGCATGGTAGTACTTTAGGTAAACCAAACAATAATCAAACAACATATAAGTGGCATATAACTTCTCTTGAACATCTTTCCTTTTCTCATACTTGTGACACCAAACATAATAGTAACCGCACCCCTTAAACTAGGCTATGAGCTCATACCTTAACTAGTCGTCACTAGTTCTTACTTATCCTCTTGATAAGCAAATCATAAACATAATCATAATCATAATCATCATAATCCCAACTCCCAGAGTACGGGTAGGGGGCCTATGGATCACCCATCATGGGACTTTTTCCTTCTTCGAAACGCATCGACTGGTTAAGACCCGACTTTGTCCGCTTTGGAGGCTAATGTCTATGCCCTCATGGTTTTACCTTCTCCTAGGAGCAGGAGAAGTACGTCTCGGTGTGTCACCTTAAACATCATATTTCTCAATACTTTCTTAAGTCCCTCAAATTTGACGGAAATTCGCGGCATACGCTACTCTCCGAATTTCCTCAAATTGAGTCATGCCACATAATCTCAATCACATGCATCATTTTTATGGAACTTTCTCAAATCAAATCTTTCTAGTTCACATGAGCATATTCCTCAATCTCATTCATATTTCGAAACCTCATGCATCTTAAATTAAGGCATAATACTTCATCGTATCAACATGCCATTCATACACATAAAGTTTCATGCTCAAGGCATTAATCATAATCACATCATCATAAATATGCTCGAGGTTCATCATCATAAATATGCTCACTCGGCTTCCTATCTCATAGTATCTTATGCTTTGACCCTTACGGGTCTTAAACTTGTATTCTAATCATTCTAATACCCGTATTACATCTTTATTACCCTCAAGAGGTTAACACTTAAACTTTTCTCTAAGATTTGAACTCACTAAAATTCCAAACAGCATTGTACATGTAAGGGCAGAAAGTATCATATGCTTACGGCTCTAGAATCTCCATTTGTGACCCTTTTTAAGATCCGTCTTCGCCTAAGGCTCCATAATCAATTCCTAAACCAATTATGAGGGATTCCTAGGCATGATCTCTAAGTTGTTAACCATTTTTCTTTAATCTAACTATGCTGGAACAGAATTATGTTTTGCCATGTCTAAGAGTGCTAGAATTCCCATTTTAAGTTCTTGTCATCACCTTAAGCTTAGAAATTAATACCTAATCATTTATGAAGGGATTTTATACATGTCTTACTTATTATGAACCATTTATCACTGAATTAATCATGCTGGAACAGATTTGCATTTTTATGCATTAAAGTGTTCTAGAATTCTCATTTCTAATCCTTTCGAGTTACTTATTCTTTTCTAACTTCTCTAAATCGATCCTTGCTCCACTCAAACATAATTTTACACATTCTAACACCTTAGAACAGCATTTATACAGTAGCCAATCATGAAGGGCAGAACCGAAATCATAAGCAAATAAAATCACATAATCTTGTGAATTAAAATGCATACAAGTTGCTAGTTTTCTCTTGGAATAATTCTAGGGGTTCAAAACTCTTTTGGGACTCAAATCCTTTCATTAAAATCATGCACTTACACATGAGGTCAGTAGCTATATTAACTTGTTCATAAAATAGATTTAAAGTATATAATTTTATGCATAATGTTGCTTAGGGCTCCTAAGCTTGGAAAAAATTACAAATGTGAACTATGGACACTTGTGATTAGAGGAACTCATGCTAAGTCCATCATCATCACCACAAGGCCAAAATGGCTTCTTAAGAATGCCAACATTTTCTTAAAACCTTACATAGGATACTTGGGCAAGTCTTTGAGCTCTAGATCATTAAAGTGATGACATAAACTTAAACATGTTATGCACCTCATTTTTATTCTTCATTAGAAAATAAAGTGAAGACATCAAGTAAACATGAGATGCACCTTTTTATTATCTTTAGAGTTTAAGTGATGGCATAGAATTTAAACATGCTAGACAAGAAAGTAAACATGAGATGCAAGGTTCAATTCTTTATTTTAGTGCTCTAGGCCTCTTGAGGTGTTTACCCCAAATCAACAATCAACTTTAAGGTTGAAATAGGTAGGCTTTGAGATTTATTAGGTGAAGATGCACATACTTGTTTTAATCTTAAGTTGTTTAGTGATGACTTGAAAATAAACATGCTATGCAAAGCATTAAAGTAAACATGAATGCATCTTATTTTAGATCTTAGCTAGAGCTCTTTGCAAGACTTTAAAGGAACAAAATCTCAACCCATTATGTATCATAAGGCAAGCTTTAGAGTTCTTAGCACCTAGACTTCAAAGAAGTCTTAAGGTTTGAACTTCATCATCAAGCTTAAGAAAATAGTCACAAAGTTCAACACTTTGTCTAAACAAAATTACAAGAACTAAGTCATATTCTTTATTTTATTGCTCATGGGCTTCAATCTAGAGTAAAACTCTTAGAACGGCCGACCAACTTTAAGGTTGGCAAGGGTAAGTTTAGAGCTCTTTGAAATCATGTGATTAATTTTCTTTAACAAAACTTTTGTGATCTACTTTACATTTTTAGCAAACTTTATTCCAACCAAGGCAAAGGAACCGAAATCATTTGAGAAAGAAAAAGAAAGGAACCGAAAATGAAACTAAAGAAAAAGAAAGAAATACAAGCATGTATGGTCCAAGACCAAGTTATTTCAAGCTTTAGAGGTTTCTCACATGACAACAACAAGTCATTATCTTGAAACCTCATCATCAAGCTCATGTTATTTTCATAAAATGGCCTCTTGGCCGAAAATGAAAAGGAAAGAAAGAAAGGAGTTTGAACCAAGAGAAAACTAGAACTTTCTTTAAGGAAAATAAGCAAAACTTGAAAACAAACCCCTACCTAAGGAAGTCTTTGAAATGGAAGAAAGAAAGCTTGGTTCTTGAAGAGTTGAGAAGACAAAATCTCCTCTTGGATTGTGATGATGGATTCGGCCAAAGGGGAACTCAAAGGGAATGATTTTTCCTTGAGTTTCTAAGCCTGGAAATGGAAAGTTTAAGTGTTTGAGGGATGGTTTAAGGTGAGGTAGTGGTGGTTTATGGTTGTTTGTGGTGGTTTATGGTGGTGGCAAGGATTCTTTAAGAGGTAGAAGAAAATGAAGAAGATGAAGAGAAGTTTGAGAGAAAAGGCAAGAAAATGCAAGACAACTAAACTTAGCAAATTATCTAAAGTGTATCAAGGTTCTTCAAGGCTTGGTATTTATAGAAAATTTGCAACAATGGTGGCTGATTTGGGGAAGATGGCCGATGGCCTTATGGAGAGAAAAAGAGAGAAAAATATCTCTTACAAGGTATGGCTTTGAGTATGGGTTCAAGCATGGTGAGGTATGGGCAAAAGTATGGGCAAGGCATGGCTCTTGAGTGAGAAATCAAGCAACATGTGGCACTCCATGGGGGCCAAGCATTCGGCCAGCCTTGTGCAGCCAAGGGGAGAGAAATTTGTTCATGTAATTGTGGTTTAGTGATGTGTTTAGGTGTTTCTTTGATTAAGGTTTTGGTTAGGAGTTGTAAGAAAGTGTTTAGGTGAGGTAATTGGGTAATTAGGAGTGTCAAGACTTGATTAGGAGGGCAATCTTACTAGATTAGTAATTTAAAATAATTCTTTTGGTCAAATGAGGTATGGCACAATTCCTTAATTTAAGGAATTGGAGAGAGAAACACTATTCAAGATTCCATGACTAGGAATCTTGAATTAAAGAATGCAATTTAGAGTTTAACTAAGCAATCTTAGGTTCTAATTAACCTTAATAAATTATTTTGACTCTAGATTAATTATCGAAATAAATTAATCTTCGATTAGAGCCTAATATTGCTTAGGTTTGCTTAATTGCGTCATTAGGCTCACTGTACACTTCTAGGGGCAAAATGGTAATTTTGCACTAAAACCGGGATCTTGGGCCGACTATACATCAAATATTGCTCAAAAACATCATCCTAAACTTCCTGAAAAATTCAGGCTCAAACGGCACCTTTTACCCGTGTAGAACAGGAGGGGTATTTTGGTCATTTTGAGCCGAAAGTTTAGAAAACGAGATTTTCACCTCGGATATCATTCATAACAATTCTAACCCCTTCAAACATTGAGTTGACCCATTCGGGCGGTTGCCCTAATTTAGGTAAAAATGACCTCAGGGCATTTTGGTCATTTATACTCAAACAGAAAATTGGGCGTACATCAAAGGGGTAAAATGGTAATTTCACATAAAAGTCCCTGTAATTATTGGACATTCTCAAATTGTACTCAAAATAGTCATTTTGAACCTTTGGGTGAAAACTAAATTCAAAGATTACATCAATTCATATAAAATTACTACCGGGTAAAATGGTAATTTTACATACGTAAAAATTGAGAATTGAGACTTTCATCTCCAAAGCACATATAATTCCCATCAAGTATTAAGCTAATCCCTCAAAGATAATCTAGATTGGTTATCTTTGATTTTTCTAGGTAAAAATGATCTAGGGCATTTTGGTCATTTTACACGTAGAAAAATCATGGCTTGCGACTTTTGCACAAATCACCATTCAAGTTTCTCATAATGTTTCTCTAATGTTATATTCCTTTATTGAGGATTATTCGGCCTCAAATTACGTGCAAAAATTACCTAGGGGTATTTTGATAATTTTACACGATAGCAAAAATCGAGGTGTTACACTAGACTAGATTGAAAAGAATATGGACTTTAACTAGACTCAAAAGAATGGGGCTCAAAATAAATAAATTCATTAACCATGTAAGCTGTGGTAACTATGAAGAGCTTAAAGGATGTCTAGCTTAGAGGAATATTAAAAATAATTTGGCGAATAACATTTTATCCAATAAATTATATGCATAAATGTTTTTAATGTTAGTCATTATTTATATATGTTTAACAATTATCTCACAACTTTCATAAAATAAAACAATTGTCTTGCAATTATTAGTGATTGAAATTTAATTTGAATTAATACATTATATTTATATATGTTTTTAATGTCATTGTTTTTATACTCTAATAAGATAATGAGATATTATCATATAGTTATTATAATTATTATTTTATACTAAATTAAAATTAATAAATGATATTTATATATTTTTTATTTTATGGGCAAATTAAAATATTCTAGGTAAATTAGAATGTAATTTGATTGCATTATATGATTTTGCTTCATGTATATATCATGCTATTGTGATAATTGTTACTAGTTATATCAACCACTTTATATATAATCTAATTAATATTTCTGTACATTGCATGAGTTGCTAGACTAGACTGAAAAGAATATGGACTTTAACTAGACTCAAAAGAATGGGGCTCAAAATAAATAAATTCATTAACCATGTAAGCTGTGGTAACTATGAAGAGCTTAAAGGATGTTTAGCTTAGAGGAATATTAAAAATAATTTGGCAAACAACATTTTAACCAATAAATTATATGCATAAATGTTTTTAATGTTAGTCATTATTTATATATGTTTACAATTATCTCACAACTTTCATAAAATAAAACAATTATCTTGCAATTATTGGCGATTGAAATTTAATTTGAATTAATACATTATATTTATATATGTTTTTAATGTCACTGTTTTTATACTCTAATAAGATAATGAGATATTATCATATAGTTATTATAATTATTATTTTATACTAAATTAAAACTAATAAATGATATTTATATATTTTTTATTTTATAGGCAAATTTAAATATTCTAGGTAAATTAAAATGTAATTTGATTGCATTATATGATTTTGCTTCATGTATATATTATGCTATTGTGATAATTGTTACTCCATTCATATCAATCACTTTACATATATCATTCTCACCTGTTGGCTAAAACAAAAGGAACATGAAGGATATCCTAAATACTGTGTGTGTGTGTGTGTGTGTGAGTCATGGGCTTGGTGATCATGATGATTTTAGCATCTATCCTCTAGATATCTTGAACTCTATACAAATATATTTTGTTAGTTTGATCATAAATCAGTTATATATATTACTTTCTTATATAATGCATGAATTGTTTGGATGAGTTGGCTTAGAGCTAACACTGTTGCTTAGATGAATCTCATGTAGTTATTATTTGGCTTTCATTCTAAGCTACGTTTATTTCATATGATTATTAGGAGAGCATTTTTTTGGATACTTAAGGGTAGCAGTGATTAAGGGGCTGATTGTTATAAACCCCCATGTGCTTAGCAGATTGATGAATCCATGGTTAGGATTTCTGTTTGTTCTAATTTGTTTTACATTGACATTCCCTCTTTTTTTAGGTTGGTTGAGTCTTGAATAACTATAAAAAAATGTCTTTAGCCAATGATTTATGTCATGACATACAAGCTTGAAATTTGAACAATGTATATGCCCCAGGAAACCTTTTAAATAAGTGTGAGGTAATCACTTGGAGTGTAAGTGAGAATATTAGACTGTGGTTTATCTTGGAATGTGTGTGTAAGTTTACATGTGTGTTGGTAAGGATGTGTAAAGGGGGTGTGTGTCCCAATACTGTTTTTGTGGAGGTTTAACTGAAGTTTTGATGGATGCTTTTGGGATATGCATAATGGCAAATTTTGTGAGTCTAAAATTTGATTTAGTGAGGATCACAAGGTGTCAATATTCAAAAGGATCCTTAAAAAGAATGCATACGGCATTAGGATTGCATTGGTTGAGGCACATTTATTGATTAAAATTCTGTGTAAGGAGGTACGTGTGCTTTAGTGAAATGCTCATTTGTTGGTTGGTAATTTTGCCAAGTAAGTGGTGCTTTTGTATTTAAAGTTAAAACAATCTTTACATTCTGTTATATTTCTGATTTATTGTCATACAATGGAACAAAGGCAGGTCTTAATCAATATGCTACGAGAGTGGTTATCTATTAAGGTAGAGAATGGTTTTCTTCCCATGCATGAGGAGCAACTTAGTTAACCAATATAATTGATATGGTTTCTTTTAGGTGTGTATTCACAGACCTATAGTGGCAATAACTGAATGTGGGCTGAATTTGATTACTTTGACACAGAGATTGATACACATATTACTCATTTGTGGAACAGATAATAGTGTGATGAATGTATTGTGATGCACATGGTGGATATGATAATAGAATAGAGGGAATAAAATTGTAATTTATGTTATGTTTTTTGTTTGTTCGTAGATTTTGTGACTCTATATTTCATCCTTCTTAGGATTGATCCTTTACTTAATAAATAAATAAAATAAAATAAGCTTTTATTTTCTTTTAAGTAAAAGCCAATTTTTACATTCATCTAACATATGTTGAATGAGTCTCATGTAATTGAATGTTTAACTCTAAGGGAACAAAGTTGGTGAAATTGTTTTGATTTCAAGAATGAACATGATTCCAAATAATGATGCGCTTCCCATCAAGTTCTAAAGGAGACAATTTCCAGGAATTATTTTCTTTGTTATGACAATAAACAAGCCTCAAGGCCAAACATTGTCTATAGCTAGGATATATCTTTCAATGCTTGTATTTTCTCATGAACAATTATATGTTGCTCTTTCAAGGGTAAAGAAAAACAGGGTTGAGAATTTTAATAGAGATCCATGAAGGCATAAGTGAAAACTAGCTAAAGCATTGCACGATGCATGGATTTGTAGATATATTTTTATAATTATTTTTAATTAAAATATTTTAAAAGAAAAAAAATAGTATTTAAAAACTGAGTAGAATAAGGATACATAATTAAAAATTAAATAAAATAAGAGCACATACTTATGGTTTTGCAAATAAGAATGAATATTTATTTCAATCACTATCTTAACCTATCAAATAACATGGAAGAAAAATATTTTATTCATATGATTTAAAATATAAATTTGTTAAAAAATCTTATTAATTATCAAAATGTAAATCACTAAAGTTCTACAGAGCTAACATGTTATAGTAATAATTGTTTAAATTTCAAAACTATAAATTTAAGATAAAAGATTAATATATATATATATATATATATATATATATATGTATATGCTAAGGATGTTTCTTCCTTGAACTTGACTTTCGTACAATTAAAAAATAAAAAAATCAAGTTAAGCTATTATGAATTAATAATATATCTTCTTTGCCATTTTGGCCATAATGGAGTACTTAACTTGAATTCTGAAAATACAAAATAGTACAATTAAAATTATTGGAATATATATTAATTTCATAAATGACAGATATTTTCATATTAAAATGTGCTAAAAGAATGGAAGTGAAGTTGGACACTTATTGCATGTATATGTTTTGCCCCTGTTTCGTGCAAAATTGAGATAAAATCCCAGGACCAACACCCATGTCAAGAACTACCTTATTCTTGAATTAACAAGAACTAATTTTGATCAATAACATTTTGATATGTCTTTAATAACATCTCAATCCAATAACGTTATTCAAAATTTGTTAATTTAATAATGTGGTTAGTTACTCACAATTGATTACTGTGGAGCTTGGATCCATATATTTGTGTTTGGTCTATGATACAAAGAACTGTAAATTTTCCATGATTCCATCAAGTTTGTGCATGTTCACCTTTTCAATTATTAACTTATTATCATTATTATTGTATAATAAATGAAATGTAAATTAATTTTATTACTCTTCCATAAGAATTGTAATTCAAAAGCAAACTCTGAACCATTCCATGAAGGGTTCAGTTACATTGATTTAAATCAATGCATTTACAAATTTTAAATGTCTTTAAATCAATTTATCTCCATGATTACCATATTAATGTGGGTGGTACATCTTATAGTGCTTCTTTCTCTATTGACTTGGTCCAGAAACGGACCAATATCTATAGCACCTTATAGGATTTCACAAGTCAAATTAGTAGAACTTAAGACACAATTGGAGGAGTTATTAGAGAAGAGATTGTAAAGAGTGCTTCTCCTTAGGGGGCACCGATCCTGTTTGTGAAAAAGAATGATGGGAGTATGAGATTGTGTGTAGATTATAGGCAGCTGAACAAAGTTATCATGAAGAATAAGTTCCCTTTTCCTAAGATTGATGACCTTATGGATTAGCTGAGGAGCAGGAGTGTTTTCAAAAATTGATCTACGTCTAGTACCATCAAATCCGTGTAAGAGACGAGGATATACCCAAAACTGCTTTTAGGACAAAGTATAGGCACTATGAGTTTACAATTATGTTCTTTGGGCTGACGAATGCCTTTATAGTATTTATGGATTACATGAACCGGATATTTAGACCTTACCTGGACCAATTCGTGGTGGTTTTCATAGATGATATCCTCATCTATTCCAGGACATTGGAGGAGCATGAGAGTCACCTTAGGACGGTTTTAGATATTTAAAGAGAAGAAGCTTTATGCTAAGTTGTCCAAGTGCGAGTTCTAGTTGGAGGAGGTGAAGTTCTTAGGTCATGTAGTGTCTAGTGGTAGGATTGCAGGAGATCCAAGTAAGGTTGAAGTGGTGATAAACTGGAGTGACCTACCACTGTGATTCAGATCCGTAGCTTTTTAGGCCTAGCCGGATATTACAGTAGTTTTATCCAGAGTTTTTCCTAGATTGCCTTACCCCTAACTAAGCTAACCTAGAAAGATGCCCCTTTCGTTTGGATTGATGAGTGTGAAGCAAGCTTTTTGGAGTTAAAGGGCAAGTTGACTTCCACCCCTGTGCTAGTTTTACTCTGAGAGAACCCTTTGAGGTGTATTGTGATGCTTCTGGACGTGGCTTGCGATATGTACTCATGCAACATCAAAAGTTAGTGGCTTATGCATCTCGATAGTTAAAGCCACATGAGCTTAACTACCCCACCCATGACTTAGAACTACTTGTGGTAGTGTTTGCCTTGAAGTCTTGGAGGCACCATTTGTATGGTGTGAGGTTTGAGGTCTTTTTGATCACAAGAGCTTGAAGTATCTTTTTGATCAGAAAGAACTCAATATGAAGCAAAGAAGGTAGATGGAGTTATTGAAGGATTTTGACTTTGGATTGAATTACCACCCTAGGAAGGCGAATGTAATGGCTCATGCTCTTAGAAAGTCATGAAAGTGTCTCTTTTGATGATGAAAGATTTTGAGCTGATAGAGAAGTTTATACACCTAAACCTCGGAGTTTCCCTTACCCTCATCGGCAGAGGATGTGCCAAATCCGTGTGATGAGCGACTTTAAGGTGCAAGTTGCGCAAGCTCAGAAGGAAGAGGAAGAGTTTATGGAGTTAGTAAAAACTATAGAAGAGAAGAAGATGGAGGGTTTTGAGTTAAGAACGGATGGACTATTGAGGTTTGAAGGGAGGATCTGTGTCCGACGAGTAGTGACCTTCGTCGAGTATCCTAAAGGAGGCTCATAAAAGCCATTTCACCATTCATCCTGAGTGACAAAGATGTATCATGACTTGAAGCAAATATTTTGGTGGCCAGGGTTGAAGAAGGATATGGTTGAGTGGGTGAGTAAATGCCTTGTGTGCCAGAGGGTCAAGATAGACCATCAACGGCCCTCGAACTTGTTAGCCATTACCCATTCCTATTTGGAAGTAGGAGGACATATCCATGGATTTCGTGAGTGGCTTACCTAGGACCCAAGCAGGTCACGACTCTATATGGGTGATTGTGGACTGGCTGATGAAGTCCACCCACTTCATACCAATTAGAGTCACATATCCATTGGAGAGGTTAGCGAGATTGTACATTGATAAGATAGTAAGATTGCATGGTGTGCCTTTGACGATAGTCTTGGATCGAGATCCAAGGTTTACATCACGGTTTTGGGAGCTTTACAAAAGGCTTTTAGGTCGAAGTTGTGTTTGAGCACAGCTTACCACCCCCAACTGATGGTCAGCCTGAGAGGACTATTCAGACATTAGAGCATATGTTGAGAGCATGTGTTATAGATGAGAAGGGGAAGCTAGGATGAGTGCTTGCCTTTGGTGGAGTTTTCATACAATAACAGTTATCATGCTAGTATTGGGATGACACCCTTAGAGCTTTGTATAGGAGGAAGTGTCGTTCTTCCTTATGTTGGTTTAAGGAGGAAGAGAGCTTGCTTGGGCCAAGAGTTAGTGAGACAAACCACCAAGCAGATTAAGAAAATTAGGAAAAGGATCCTCATGGCAAGAGAAAAAAAAAAAGAGTTATGCCGATAAATAAGGAAATCCCTCAGTTCCAAGCTGGAGAGCATGTTTTCCTGAAAGTCACCCCCCCAGGGATAGGACATGTCATGAAAGTAAAGAAATTGAGCCTTAGGTTCTTTGGCCCCTTTCCAATCCTTGATAGAGTTTGATCTGTCGCATATCGCATTGCATTACCCCCACATTTGTCAAACTTGCACAATGTTTTCCATGTATCCCAGTTACGTAAATACCACTCGATCCGAGTTATGTCTTGTAGAAACAATACAATTAAAAGATGACTTAACCTTTAGCTTACCACGACCCGCATCACGGACCATGGGGTCAACAGTTTGAGGAATAAGATCGTACCCCTAGTAAAGGTGGTATGGGAGGGGGAATGCTAAGGAGGTTACCTAGGAGTTAGAATCCAAGATGAGGCTACATCACCCAGAGTTATCTTCAGGTAACAAATTTCGAGGACGAAATTCTTTTATGGAGAGGAGAAATGTAATGCCTCGACTTTTCCTTCTGTGAAAATAACCAAAATGCCCCTAAGATCATTGTTGCATTAGAATTGAGACGGGTCTTGGCCATCCTCGAAGGGTTATTTTAATGTTTGAAGGGGACTATATGTGTTTTAGATGACAATCAGTGCAAAATTTGTAATTCCTGATTTTCCCATGTGTAAAATTACTAAAATGTCCCTGAGCGAATTTAACGCGAGATTAAGTGATGATAGGACCCGATCATCACCTGGGAGTTGGATATGTTATCTTGACGGGATATTTGATGTTTGGGTGAGTCCTGGAGAGTTTTGTATAAAATTACCATTTTACCTTTAGGGAGTGCTAATTAAGCTTAATTAATGTAATTAGGGATATATAGGCAATATTAGAATCTAATTAAAGATAATTATTTTTATTAATTAATCTTGATTCAAAATAATTATTTTGAGTTAATTGAGGTTCAAGAATGATTAAGGAAACTTAATCTCACTCTAAAAGACAAAGAAGAGACATGATTATGTCACCACTACACTTTCTACCTAAACTACCCCCACTTTTTTGGTCTAATCCCTAAAATACCGTTAACCCTAGCCCAACCACTCCCTTTTTCTCCTCTTGGCTACCAGCTCCTCCCCCAAACTGATTGCACACATTTTTTTTAAACACTCTTCACTCTCATTTCCTCTCAACTTCATCATCTACCTCCATCACCTCCAACCTAACAACTTCTTCATTTCTCCACTAAATCCAACAAATAAAGACACTTTTCCATAGCTCTTCCACCCAAAAAACCCAAATCCGCCATTATTTTTTCAAGAAAAAGCCTCATCCTACCTGTTCTGGAGCAGACCAAATTCGTGGTCAAAGGAAAGAAAGAGTTTTTGCTTCCTTACTTGGGAGATCAAACTTCAAGGAGCTTGTGGCTGCCTTGATCTCCAGGAAAAACCATTTTTGGGTAGGGGTTTATGTTTAAACTTATTTATCTTATATTGTTCTCCAATTTTTGTTAAGAAGGCTTGAGTTTTGATGAATGATTATGCTTGAAATATCAAAAGAAATTGTATGTTGTGTTGCTGAAATGCTCGAATTTATGCAGTTAACTCAATTTGTATGATTTTATTCACATAGATGGAGACAATATTTTGAGCTAAAATTTTTATATGATGAAGCTAACATATGGAGGTATCTTCAGGATTTTTCTTGAGGTGTCTAGATGACTTTTTCTATTCTTAAAAATTCAGAAACCGAGAAGGTTACATTTTCAACTCTGAGGAATTTCTGAAGCACTAAATTTGTATAATTTTGTTACTACACCAAATGATCGATTTTTCACTTGAAATTTTAACAAGATGTTGTGGACATCTTGAAGTTAAACCATAAATTTTTATAGAATTTTTGTAAGTTCATTTGGTAGGGTAAAAAAATTGGGTTTTCTAACTATTGACTGAAAACAGGTGGTTCTTGACCTCGAAATTGTATAATTTTGTTAATATAGCTAGAGATCTTTTTATGCTTTGAAATTTTTATAGGGTCTTATGGACATATTGAATTATCTCTGAAAAAAAAATTTGGCTCTATTTTTATGATGTTTAGTAATTTAATCATATTTTTCTTTGAGATTGAAATTTATAGACAACATGATATTATGTTTCAAAGTTTTACATAAGTTTGGATTTTGGGATATATAGGTTCAACCAAGGTAGGTTCTCCTACAAGGAAAATGTTATTTTTAAAAATAACCACATATTTGGAATCTACATGAAGAATGGAGTGGATGTAATTTGGGTATTTTTATGATTATGTAGAAATTTTGGGCTAAAAATGTAATTCTACAAAGTTAAGGGGTTTTTATGTGAAAACTAAATTTTTAGTGTGTAATACTGTAAAAATAGACTTTGGAACAGTAATATATGTAATTGGAAGAAAAAATGAGTTTTGGGGTTGTTTTGCAATTTTAGTAAAGTTTCGAGGTCAAATTGTAATTTTATAAAATTTAAGGGTTTTTATGAAAAAACTGAGTTTTGGGTGTAAAGCTATAAAAATGGGTTCTGAAATAGTAAAGTATGTGTTTAGGAGGGAAAAATGAGTTTTGGGGTTATTTTACAATTTTAGCAAAGTTAGGGGTCAAAATGCAATTTCTCAAAAGTTTAGGGTCTTTGTGCAAATTCTAAAATTTCAAGTGCAAGACAGTAATTTCAATAGAATTAGGGTGGAAAATATGTTTTTGGATGAAAAATCAAGTTACGGGCTATTTTGTAGATTTTATAAAGTTTGGGGCTAAATTGAAAAAACTAGAAGTTGTAAGTGTTTAAAAAGTAGATTTTTAAAACTTGTGACATAAAGGAAGGTGGGTAATGGTAATTATATATCTTGGGAAGAAGGAAAATGTGTCTCTCAAAATACTCTTATCATCAAACTCAAATCGGTTTAGCAGATGAGATTTATAACTATGAATTTCAAATGCACTTATGACTCTTAAATAATCGATTGGATGCATGATGCTTATTTATGCAGTTGATTGTTTGATCGAATTATGAATAACTGTTGTGACATACTTGATTGAGATGCATTGGTAATATATGTAATATTAATTGCCATACCTGGATACTGTTGGCTGGACTAGTTGCATGGCATTTATTCTGAGCATTGTTCATGATTGATTCTTGATTTAAGTCTCATTAATGGAATGTGTTGTGTCAAGTATGCATTAAGACATGAATAAAGGAAATCATGAGCTTGGGACACTGCTATGGTGTACCCCTATAGTGCATTTGCGGGCCTACTTGTGAAGTAAGGAAAGTGGAGCAAGTAAGGACTGGATGTACTAAGTGTTACAAAGTGGCACGAACCATGGAGAACAAAAGTATGAATGTTTATATGTCTAAAAGAGAACTCACACCCCCTTACACTAGGTTCAGTACCAATCAAGGTTCAGTGATGACTGATCGCAATTATACATCATAATGATGAATATTACTTATGACTAGTCGAGGTTCGATGATGGCTGATCGCATTATTTATGTTAGGTATAAGCTCATAGCCTAGGGGTCCCTGAGAGGTTAATGAACAAGTGGAAATGATCTTTGTTTCAAGAAAGTTTATGGTCTTGTGCCCTCACAACTTATGTTCGCTTCTTTCATGCATGCATGTACGTATACAGGATTATGTTCGTCTCTTTTCATGAATGCATGTACTTATGAGATTATGTTTCAATTTTTCATGCATGCTTGTGGCCTAAGTGTTATGTTTATTCTTTCCATCCATGCATGCCCTCATGATAAGCACATTTTAATGTGAAACCATTATTATGCACATACATATCTAACTTGATGCATTCATGATCAAGACCATATTAAAATGAAATGTCCACTTGATAATAACATTTGCGAAAACTCTAAAGTTCGACTACATTGTGGCCTGTACACCTTTTCTATAATAAACCAAGTGGTCCTAGATGTACAATGATGACACCATATATGTTTTACTATTACTGAGATTCATTAGGATTCTCAACCTTTTTAAATTTCCATGTACGTCTTTAAATGAGTGACATGTCAGGACTGATGTTTGAGCTTCGCGGACGGAAGGGATAGCTATGGTGATGTAACCTGATTTTCCTGAGTGTGAAAATGACCAAAATGCCCTGAGGTCGCTTCTGAAATCAAGACAACGGTCCAGGCTATCCTCAAGAGGTTAGTCTAATGATTGAAGAGGATTAAGTGTGTAATGGCTGTGTTAGAGATGAAAATCTCAATTTTCTAGGTTTTCTCATACCTGAAATTACCAAAGTACCCTTGGGGTAATTTAATGTGGGATTAAGTGATAGATGAACCTGGCCATCACTGGAGTTGAGAATGTTGCCGAGGAGTGTTGCATGATATCTGGAAAGTTGGGTGGTCCCGAGGAGTCCTTGTGTGTGAATTTACAATTTTACCCCTGATTGGTGCAATATGAGCCTAATTAAACGGTTATGGAAATATGGGCAATATTAGGCTCTAATTAAAGATAAATTAATTTTATCTATTAATTTTGAGTTTAAATAATTGTTTGGGGTTAATTAAGATCTAAGATTGCTTAGAAAAAATCAAATTCCCTTCTTAATCAAGACATCATGTCATGTAATGAACAAATAATAATTTCTTTCTCCAATTCCCTAAATCAAGGAAACATGTTGGAGTTTGAATTTCAAACTAATGAAGTTTAATTCAAACTAAACATGCAAGACCACTCCTAATCATGTCTTGAAAAGCCTTAAACACTTGGTTACCAACCTAAACACCTAATTACCAATTCCTAACTCATTCCCTAATCAAATCTATCTCTTAATCCACATCCTAACACAAATGAAAAGCAAAAATTTCCCCCCAAGGCCAAGCAAGGCCAGGCTTCCCTCCCCAAATTCCCCATCATATTTTAATTCCTTATAACACCAATACACTAAAAGAAATCCTCACTTTTACCATTTGCTTTCTTGTTACAAGTCTTGCTCCCAAAAATCATCTTTTCTCTCTCAACTCAAAAGCTCTCATCTTCTTCTTCTTTCACCACCATTCTCAACTTCCTCTCAACTCACAAACACATAATCCTTCCATTTCAAAGATCAAGATCCCTTATTTTCAACTAAAGAAACAACTTTGGTAGGGATTTTGTTTTGAGTTCTTTTCTTATTTCTTATCTTTCATTTTTTGGATTTTGATGATGATTGAATGATTGTGTTGTTGTTGTTCTTCTTCTTCCCTTTCGGTTTGAATCTTCCTTTTTTTCTTTGCATTTTTAGTTTTTGTTTTTGTTGGATGATGGGAAACCATGGTTTGATGATGAGAGATCTTGATGTTGGTTATGAAACCATCATGTGCTTGACCTCTAGAGCCCAAGGTTCTGGTTCATTTTCAGTTTTGAAAGAATGAGGAATGTAGAATACTTGTTGTTTCTTGAAATATTTTCCTTTCTTTGATGTTCAAGGTCATAGCTTAATTATGAAGTTTTCTTGATGTTGGTTGTGGAACCATCATGTGTTTGACCTCTAAAGCTCAATGCTTGATTTTTTTTTTTTTTGGTTTCACAAGAGTATGGAATGGTTTATTGTTGGGTTTTTCTTTAAGCTTGATGGTGAGTCTAAAGAATGGAGTTCTTGGAACCATGGTGTCAAAATACTCTAAAGCTCATTTCCATTTTGTTAAGATTGATTGGGGTTGAGAGTTTGATTCTTTAAAGTCTTGAAGTAAGCTCTAGCAAGATATAAAAATGGAATTGCATCATGTTTATATTTCAGGCTCTTGCATCTCATGTTTATATTTCAATGTCTTACACATCACGTTTATTTTCAAGTCATCACCTTAAATCTTAAAGACTAAGGAAATGGATTTGCATTTCCATATTTAAATTTTGAGGCTTGCATTTCATGTTTGTATTTCAAGTTGTCACCTAAACTTTGAAGATTTAAAAATGAACTTGCATTCTCATATTTACATTTCAAGTCTTGCATATCATATTTATATTTCAAGTCCTCACTTAATAATGATAAAGATAAAAAATGGGATTGCATGACATGTTTATTATTCTTGTCATCACCTAAATCCCTAAGAGCTCAAAGACTTGCCCTTGTATCTTAAAATGAAAATCTTGATCATTGCTATTGGATCTGTTTTAGCCATGATACAATGTTGGTTTTGATTTTTAAAAATGTGAACTTGATTTCAAAAGGAATGTTAGAATGATGTTCTAAAATGATCTTGAAGTGAAAGAGCAACTTGAAATGCGTTAAAACTTTGATTTCTCATATTATAGGATTCTGGTAATCAATTACCAGCCCATGTAATCGATTACCAAGATGATTCTTTGAAAAGATTTTGGTTCTAGTAATCGATTACCAGCGTATGTAATCAATTACCAAGGATGTTTTTCATACCCAGAACAATTTTTGGTTTTGGTAATTGATTACCAGTTCATGTAATCTATTACCATGATGTTCTTCATGCCTAGAACAAATTTTTAGTTCTAGTAATCGATTACCATGCCCATGTAATCGATTACCAAGATGCTCTTTAAGCCCAAAGCAAGTTTTTAATTCTGGTAATCGATTACCAGCACATGTAATCGATTACCATCGATTACCAGAACCCAAATGTGCAAATAAGTATGTTCTAAGCAAGATGAAATAAATTGGTGATCCTATATGCTTATGTGTTATTTTATGCGGATAATGATTCCTTAGTATGCTGTTTATATGTATATCCTGTTGAGTATTGCATATGCATTAGCTGAGTTCGGTCATTGACTTCCGGCATCCTGGATAGGAGCATATTTACTACTATTAGATGATGATCGACTATATGCTTATTGAATATGTGCAAAAGATGTAATGCATGTTTATGTGAATAAATGATATGAGCACATTGTGGCATGATGAGACTATGATTGATTAGTTAAGATGCATGATCCATGAGAATTATGAACATGATATGTTTTATGATAAATTATGATTACATGCTCACATTTGCATCTCTTATTTAACATGCCAATATTAAGGTGACATAACATGGAAATGATCCTCTAGACTCCCGAATTAAAGGTTATGAAAGGTGATCCAATAAGGTGAAGGTAACATAAAACACATGGAAATGATCCTCTAGACTCCCCAAATTAAATGTTATGAGAGGTGATCCAATAAGGTGAAGGTAACATAAAACATATGGAAGTGATTCTCTAGACTCCCGAATTAAAGGTTATGAGAGGTGATCCAAAAAGGACCCTTTAGACTCCAAGAATTAATGGTTATGAAAGGTGATCGTATGCCCCCTAACCCGCACTATAGGAGTCGAGATTTTAGCTTATCAAGAGGATAAGTGTAGACTAGTGATGACTAGTTTAGGTATGAGCTCATAACCTAGAATTCTCAAGAGGAGAGAGTAATAGGGTGGCCCTTAGGAAAAGAGAATAAAAAGTTTAAGTCACCTAAAAGAATAATGAAGAATGGTCATGTTAGAAGAACTTGCATTCCCTATGTTATGTCCACATGATATGATTCTATGATGTTTTGCTTATGGCATTGACATGCATCCATGATTTAGTATGATACACTTATGCATTAAGACTCATGCTAAAAGACACAGTCCTCAGCTAACAATGTTTTGGAACTAAATAAATGAACTCTATACATGCTCAACACTTTCATAAGTGAAACCTGAGGTCCTGAGGACGTAGATAATGGCACACATTAGGAGGCGAAAACCCTCCTGAGATTCTTGTATAAGTTTCTCATCCATTCTTCTTTCTTTCCATCTCGTCTTTAGAGGTCAATAGCAACCTTTGTGATATTCATTGATGCTCCCACCTGGGAGATGCACTTGACACTGCATAGACATATCAATTTGTGGGTCGTTATGCTGCTGCCTTTTTGCCTTCATGGAGCGTCCCTTTGTACACCCGTTACCAGCTCCTAATTCTCCACCACTATTTCGTTCGCTGATGACCTCATCTTTGAGTGCGCCCATCCGCGAGATGATCTCCATACTCCCTCCTGCTTCGGCCGCTGAGCATCCTGGTCTACGTGCCATAGTCACCTCCTTACCACCCCGAGCCATGGTCAGACCATCCAGGATTCCCCCACCCAGGTCTACTCCGATGATTCTTCCTACCGTTCCCATGATGATGGAGGATGGAAGCGATGGGGAGGCTACGGTCAGCGATGAGAGGAGTTGCACCTACTCATGGAGGAGCTACCCGACCATGCCGAGGTACCTATGCTCGCCCCTTGAAGTGCCCATGCTTGCCCTGCCTATCATCTTGCCACACCCAACAGCGGCCTCCTGGATTGGTTTTCTTCCTCCTCCCAAGAGTTATAGCAGGAGGAGCGATCCTGGACCTCTTAGAGTGCTTGTGCACTTTTAGTAGAGAGGATAGTCTTCTTTTGCTTTTTGTTTATCAGAGGTTATCTAGTTTAGGCACACTAAGTAGGAGGAATGAGAGGAGAAGACTTTCTTTTAGCTTGTTGTAGCTGCATTTTATTCATGGATATTATGGGATGTCTGTATATTTTGAGCCTAACCTTTGTTGGTGGGCATGATGTAACTCTCTTTATGTATATGTTGGGTATGCGAATATGTATATGGTGATGTTCTTATGCCTATGTTTTGTGATGTGGTGCTTCATGTATGTTTGTATCTTGTCATTATCCCTTTCCTTCTTATACACGATTCAAATGTAGCTCCTTACATATGTGTAGCTCATGTTTTGCTTTTAAAGTAAAAAAAAAAAAAATTACCCGTATTTTCAAGAGTTTAAAGTTAGAACTGAAATAAAAGAGTAATGACTAATAATTAACTTAAGCGTGTCCTAGGCCTGTTAGGTTGAATATTAGAGTGTTAAAGGTGACATTGTTAGGATTATTAGACATTTATCCTACTTACATCTCTTGACATATGACTATCATTTTGGTTTGGATTACTGACGAACCCATGAAGCTTTGACATGATTATCTATTACGCTCTTTATTGCTATGTATCTTGGCTTTAGTAGATAGTAGATGGTTATGCACGTGGCACAATATTATACATTCAAATATATTGTGAGTCATTGAGGCACTTACGCTAGATATATATATATATATATATATATAGGTATTTTATGTGATGGGCTTGAGGTTGTCTTGGTGCTTAGATGATAATTTTGTGCCATATGTTTGCTTATATGTGTGTGTGTGTGTGTGTGATTTAGGGTCGAATACTATTTGCGCACAAAGGCTTCTATCTTTTAAAGTAATGTCTTTTTTTTAAAAAAAATGGCCCGTATTTGCAAGTATTTCCAAATAGTCAAGGTTAAGCTAAGGTCCCAAGAAGCGATCGTTTAACGTTAAAACGAAATATAACTCGAGCGTACTTCGTTATACATTAAGGGATTACACTTAATTTTGATTTAGTCATTAATTATACTTTTCTTTATACAATAAAAATAAAATAAGACCATTTAATTAACCATTGGAATAAGTATGTAACATTACATTAAAATATGTGTCTTAAGAGTATATAAAATATGCTTTATTTTATTTTCCTTTTTGCGTGTACAAAGAAAAGGAGAGCCAATTTCCAAGAGTAAAATTAAAAACCTGATCCCTAATATAATTATCCATATCCTAAAATAGTGCCAAATGACAATATCAATATTTCTAAGGGACTAAATCATGGTTATCAATATCTAATCATGATTTTTCATTATGCAAAATTGGCTTTTGATTAAATTGAAAAGGGTGAGTATTTTTTTCTAGCAGTGAAAATGGAGAGAATTCAACATTTATCGATGAAAATTTAAAAAAGAGCAAATGATGTTTGTAAGAATAAAATATTTTTGAGTAAGGAGTATATTATTAATTATAATTAAGGAATTTCTCTAACTTGAGTTGGAATAAAAAATAAAAGAATAAAGTAATCAAGGAAAGAGAGAACAACTAAGTATCTAATATACCCCTAGGTTATTTTTTCAATAATATTCATAAAGTAATTTTGCTGAATCTTTGGTGTTCAATATATATAGAATAATAATACATATATACTAATGGTTCAACAAATTGTATTGACCATTGAGTTTTTTTTTTCATTTATGAATGATAGAAGATATTTAAAATTGTGTAATATAAATATTAATACATTTTTATTTTGAATATATGAATAGATGCTATATGAATATAATACATTTTTTAATAATTAGACATAACAATAGATGATATAAGTGGTTAATTTCATATATATATATATATATATATATATATACACACACACACACACACACATTGATATATATTTTTTCCTAAGGAATAGATACTATTCATATTAGAGTTTAATTTTATGCACTGCAGTATAAAAGAGTTTTACACTTCATCCAATCATATCTCTTCTTTTGTATGACTTTTTAAGTAGTGGAGGTTGAAAGTAATCATATTTATTGATGTTTCGTTACTTGATTGGATGAATGTGTAAAACTTGTTTACATTGTTAATGCATTATAATTAAATCCTTCATATTATATATATTTTTCTAAGGAATAGATGTTATTCACATTATATTATGTTGAGTTAAGTGAAATTCAAGAGTCTTATTTGTATTAACCATTTATAATTTAATTTTATATAATTATATAAATATTTCACTTAAATATTCATTACAATAAATACAACATGCAGTGATATATATATATATATATATATTGATGATTGATATTGATTGATTGATTGTGTAACGTCCAGATTTTCTATATTGAGTACAAATGACCAAATTGCCCCTAAGGTCATTTTTACTCGAATTAAAGGGAAGCCGACTGGCAGTCCTCAAATGGGTCAACTCAATATTTGAAGGGATTATACCTGATATGTTTGAAATCCAAGGAGAAAATCTCGTTTCTGAACTTTCGGCTCAAAATGACTAAAATACCCTTGCATGTTTTGCGTGGGTAAAGGTGCCGTTGAGCCCGGAACTTTTAGAAGTTTGGAATGATGTTTATGAGTGGGTTTTGATGTTTGGTCGCCTGTAGGTCCCAGTTTTAGTGCAAAATTATCATTTTGCCCCTAGAATAGTGTACAGTGAGCCTAATGATGTAATTAAGCAAATCTAAGCAATATTAGGCTCTAATCGAAGATTAATTTATTTCGATAATTAATCTAGAGTCAAAATAATTTATTAAAGTTAATTAGGACCTAAGATTGCTTAGTTAAACTCTAATTACATTCTTTAATTCAAGATTCCTAGTCATGGAATCTTGAATAGTGTTTTCTCTCTCCAATTCCTTAAATTAAGGAATTGTGCCCATACCTCATTTGACTAAGAAAATGATTTTAAATTGTTAATCTAGCAAGATCACTCTCCTAATCAAGTCTTGACAACCTTAATTAGTCATTACCTCACCTAAACACTTTCTTACAACTCCTAATCAAAACCTTAATCAAAGAAACACCTAAACATATCACTAAACCACAATTACATGAGCAAAATCTCTTCCCCTTGGCTGCACAAAGCTGGCCGAAACCTTATCCCCCAAATTCCATCACATGTTTATTTTTCTTCACTCCAAAGACCATGCTTAGGCCATGCCTTACCCATACCTATGCCCATACTCACCCATGCTTGAACCCATACTCAAAGCCATGCCTTATAAGAGATATTTTCTCTTCCTGCCAACAAGGCCGCCACTCCCCTTGGATGCACCTCCATGTGTTGCAAAATTTCTATATATAGGCATCAAGGAAAACTTGTGATGTTTTGTTCATTTGTTCAAGCTTCAAAGGATTCCTTTCTTAAAGTTTCAAGAGTTCTTTTCTTCTTCTTCTCCTTCCTTTCAAAGAACCTTTCCACCACCACAAACAACCATAAACCACCACTCCCTCACCTCAAACCATCTCTTAAGCACTCAAACTTTCCATTCCCAAGCTTACAAACTCAAGGAAAAATCATCTTCCTTGAGCTTTCTTGGCCGAACACACACCCATACTCAAGAGGAGATTTTGTCTTCTCAATCCTTCAAGAACTCAAGCTTTCCTTCATTTCTTTCAAGACTTCTTTAGGTAGAGGTTTTGTTTTAAAGTTTTTACTTGTTTTCTTTAAGAAAAGTTCTAGTTTTCTCTTGGTTTTCTAAGCTTTCCTTTCCTTTTCTTCTTTTCGGCCAATAAGGTCTTTTCATGAAGGAAACTTTAGCTTGATGATGAGGTTTCAAGATAATGACTTGTTGTTGTCATGTGAGAAACCTCTAAAGCTTGAAACAACTTGGTCTTGGACCATACATGCTTGTGTTTTTCTTTCTTTTTCCTTGCTTATGCTTTCGGATTTCCTTTCTTTTCTTCCTCTAAGGTTTCGATTTTCTCTTCCTTTTCCCTTAAATGTGTTCGGTTTCCTTTTTCTTGGTTTGAACAAAGATTGTTAAAAATGTTAAGTAGATCACAAAAGTTTTGTTAAGAAAATTAATCATATGTTTTCAAAGAGCTCTAAGCTTACCCTTGCCAACCTTAAAGTTGGTCGACCATTCTAAGAGTTTTACTCTAGATTGAAGCCCATGAGCAATAAAATAAAGAATATGACTTAGTATTTAGTATGTTTGTTTAGACAAAGTGTTGAGCTTTGTGTACATTTTCTTGAGCTTGATGATGAAGTTCAAAACCAAAGGCTTCTTTGAAGTCTTGGTGCTAAGAACTCTAAAGCTCACTTTATGTTGTTAAGATACATATTGGGTTAAGGTTGTGATGTTCCTTTAAAGTCTTGCAAGAGCTCTAGCTAAGATAAAATGAGTTGCACACATGTTTATGTTTATGCCTTGCATAGCATGTTTATTTTGATGCCATCACTAAACTCTCAAGAATAACTAAATGAACTTGCATTATCATGTTTAAATTTCCAAGCTTGCATTTCATGTTTATATTTCAAGTCATCACTTAATCTTTAAAGATAATAAAGAGGTTGCATCTCATATTTATTTTATGCTCTCACTTTATTTTCTAATGAAGAATAAAATAAGTGCATATCATGTTTAAGTTTATGCCATCACTTAAACCTCCTAGAGCTCAAAGACTTGCCCAAGTATCTTACATAAAGTTTTAGAAAATAGAGGCATTTCAAGGATGCCATTTTGGCCTTGTGATGATGATGATGGACTTGAGATGAGTTCATCTAATCATAAGTGCCCATAGTCTAAGTCTTGGAATTTTTCTAAGCTTAGGTATACTCAAGGAATTTTATGAACAAAGTTTTATGTTTTAAATCCATTCCTTGAGCTAAATAATTTAGCTACTGACCTTACCCATTTTTATATGATTTTAATGAGATAAATTGGTTTCTAAAAGAGTTTTGAGTTCCTAAAATGATTCCAAGAGAAACTAGCAACTTATATGCATTTAAATCATGAGATTATGTGACTAATTGATGTTTATGTTTTCTGCCTTGTGCACTTGGCCACTGTATAAATTCTGTTTTATGGTGTTAAAATGTGTAAAATTATGTTTGAGTGAAGCAAGGAACAATTTAGGGAAGTTAAGAAAGAACAAGTAACTAGAAAGGACTTAAAATGAGAATTCTAGAACACTTAGTTGCACAAAATGTAAATTCTGTTCCAGCATAATTGGACTTAAGAAAATGGTTTATAATTAGTGGATATGTGTAGGAATCCCTCATAATTGGTTTAGGAGTTGATTATAGAGCTTAAGGCGAAGACGGAACTTAGAAAGGGTCAAAGACGGAGATTCTAGGACCCGTAATCATATGATAATTTTCTGCCCAAAGTGGTGTAGTGCTGTATGGCTATGTTAGTGAACATAAATCTTAGTGAGAATTGTAAGTAATGATCCCTTAGGTGTTATAAAGAACTATAATGGGTATTAGAATGACTAGAACACAAGTTTAAAGCCCGTGAAGGCCAAAGCATAAAATATCTTAAGATAGGGAGATGTGATGTGAGAATGAGATCGAATAGGTATGGTTTTGATGTATGTGAATGATTTAAATACCATGAGTATGAAAATGTATGGATGTGTGGCATGTTGCTATAATGATGTGGCGTGCTAGGTTTAAAATGCATGAGAATATAAGATATGAATAAAGGATATGTTATATGATGTTCTATGGTTGTATGCTCATGTTGCATCCATACGAGATAAGATAATGTGGAAATGATCCCATTATGACTTCCCAAGTTAAGGGTTGTACGGGGTGATCCAAGAAAGAGATAAGCTAATGAGGAAATGATCCCATTATGACTTCCCGAGTTAAGGGTTGTACGAGGTGATCCAAGAAAGAGATATGATTCCCCTTCTTTATCCCGTATGAATCTAGCGACGACTAGTTAGATTTGAGCTCATTCCTAGGCAATGGGTGTATTTGGAGTTTTGGTGACCATGAGAAAAATCAGAGCGGCATGTTGGGTGGATTTTGGTGACCATGATGAGGGTGAAAAAGTTAAGAAAGGAACTCAAAGAGTTCATAAATGATAAAGTAAAAAAAAAGCGCACATGCACATGTTTCATGATTGTTCCATGGGTGCTTATGATTAAGTGATATATGTCGAGTACGTGACTATCATGCTTAAGCATTGCCATGCATACATATAATATCTGCTACATTCATACCATCAAGACTCATGCTAAAAGAAACCCACTTCGGATAATAGAATTTGAGAAATTAAAATTGAACCTATGCATGTACACCTCTTTCATAATGAAACCCAAAGTGGCTGGGGCAATGACGATGACACTTGTGTTAAAGTCGGGGAGCCCTCCTAGAATCTTGTATAAGTATTCTCACCCCTTTGTTTTCCCTCCCGTGTCTCCAGACGGGATTGATGCGGATATTCGTGATCACCCTTGAGGTGCGGGCATAGGAATCACGTCATCTAGTAGATCAGAGGGCACGGAAGCATGAAGAATAGTCTAGCCTTGTTAACATTTTGTTTTGCGTTAGTTAAAGTTGTTTGGTGTAATTGATACCCCTAGGTGTCCTTACATTTATAAGGACATCGTTGTTATGTTATGATTATGATATATTACTATAATTTATGTTGTGATTATTCTATGGTTTATTCATGGTTGTTATGATGACGTATATTTATTTGTTGTGTCTTATGTTTAATAGTCGGTATCTATACGCACGCGGCTCGCATTTTAAGTCTTAAGTTCAAAAAGAAAAAAAAAGTTAGTTGTATTTTACTACTCGTATTTTAAAGAAAAGTAAATCAAGATATGAAACAAAGGCATAACGACTAATAACTAACCGAAATGCGACTCGAGCGTATGAGGTTAAGAGTTAGGGTGTTACAGATTGCACCATGAATATGGTCTATAGAGAAATATTTGAAAACATTACTTCATATGGTAAGCGCTACGAATCAATGCATTTACATATATTGTGACCTTATACATTCATTGTTAATTACATATATTTTCTCAATTTTATATTCATTTAATGTTAATTAATATTTTTCTTCTTTTTACAGATCATTCAAATGCAATGGGAACTTCTTGATTTCCATTTGTCACATTGACATAATAATTTTCTTATTACCCTTTTATTTTGTGTGTTTCATATTCCTATTCAAAGTTACATTTACTCTACAAAAAGAACTTTTTTAGTATATCTTATATACAATTCAAATCGCAATTGCAATATAATATAACATTTAACTACATGTTTATTAAATAGTATCGTTATACTTATCACTCAAATCATATCCATTATTATGCATAACATCCCGTTATCATCCCACTGGATTGCACTTGGCACTACACTAGTTATCTCTAAAAGGAAAGTATGAGTTAATGCTCATTTAATCCCTCACTTTTCACTCGTGAGTTATAACATCCTAAAAATTATTTTTAAAAAAATTAATTTGAGCTTTATTAGACATAATTTTAAAAATCTAACAGTTTCAATAATGATGAGGACGATCCAACGGATTTGTAAAAAAAAAATGAATAGTAACTTGGTGACAAGTACGAACCCATTCATGTTGTGGGTCCGCGGGCTCATAGGGACAACCAAAACACTAGAATTGGGACTTAGAGGTGCCAAAAACTAAAAAATTATAGGATTAAGATTAGAAATGGGAAGGAATAAAGATTTTATATCTAGGATTAAATTTCGGGCAATGTTTGAATACGGGTATGGTATTTTACTCGTTTGGTAAGATTTTGGTGTGCAATTTTTAACATTAAAAGATAGTTTAATTTTATAAAAGGATAATGTCTATCCTTTTTATGCCAAGTGTAAGGCTAAGATTTAATCTTGCTTTACAAGATTAAATCCTAACCACCCATTTTTTTTCTTTTCTTTAAAGAATCATACATTAATATTACATAATGTCTACATTTAAACAAGATAAGTTAAAGCCACCAAGCTTGTCCTTGAAGCTTGTCATCCTCGACCATTTTCCAACACACACAACCAGCCTCAATTTTCATTTCTCACAAGCTCAAAACTTGTTTCAAACCTCCATTTTCCTAGCCTAGACTTGATAAAACCTTAAACTCTCTTCACAAAACTTGTTCTACTCATCACCATCTACAAAACTAACCGATTAAAATTTCAATTCTCCATCAATCCTCACCTTGACATATCACTTCCTCACTGCCTAAGGAAGGTTTAGAGTTGGATTGGGAATCCTTGAAGTGAAGAGAAAATCCCTTGCAACACCTTTGAAGTATAAAGCTCTAAACATTTGCAAAGTAGGGTTTGTTGTCTTGTCTAATAAAATTTTGGTTCTTGAAAATTTTGATGGTTTAAAATTCATGTTTTCTAGTTCTATTCTTTGATTACACATATATATAGATGTATTTGCTTTGGTGGATTGGTTTGTTATTGTGGAAACATCATTTTTGCTAAAGAGATGTTAAACCTTATTTGCTGAATTTTCGATTTTCCTACTGGTAGTGGTCACAAATTTTCAGGCACAATTGTACATAGTTTTATGAGCTATAAAAATTATATGTTAAAATAACATCCTAAGGCAACTCTGAGAATTTTCGTGGAGCATGATAAAGAATCTAACTCCCTAAAAAAAAAATCATGAACCGAGACTATATATGTGCTGCTGAATTTCTAGTTTTGAAGCTGCAAATTTGTCTAATTTTTCTACCATGGCAAATGATTGATTTTTCCTTTGAAATTTTTATAGGGTGTTGACAACATCTCGAAGTGTAACCATGATTTTTGTTCTAAATTTATTCAATCATTTACTTGGGCTAAAAATTATGAGATTTTGGTTCTAAAATGAGATTAAGTGGTTTCTGTCCTCCAAATTTGTCTAATTTTGTTAACATAGTTAAAAAAAAATTTTGCTATGAAATTTTCACAATATCTAAAGGACACATTGAGATGTCATATAGAATTTTGGTAGCCTTTGAATTGAGGGTTTGACATGTAAACAAAATTGTGTTGCTTAAGTAAAGAATCTGCCATTGTGCTAAGATTGTGAGAATGCCTTGAACTAATGATATAATGACTTGATTCAACTATGATGAATATGAATATGAATAATTGAGCATGAGAACTTATTAATGAGGTTAGGCACACATAGATAGGAATATTCCTTATAATTGTGTGCATGTGAAAGAAAAGCATAAGATTGCATTTCTTGAGTTAGAGAAAGTAAATCCGTCTGGGAAAATAATGACTACCCTTGAATTGAGTAGGGTAAAGTAAACCTGGCTAGAAATAGGTCTATGTGAGAATTGGAAAAAGTAAATCCAATAATCATGTATAGGAATGAGCTCAGTCCTAAAATCAGTCTATTACTCATTATTGCCACCTTAGGACGGCAATACGTAATGCCAATGTGACAAGATTAGTCAAGGACTAAGACAAGTTGAAGTAGAAATTGTTTAAGTAGTCTCTTATCTTATGTGCTAAGTGAAGAATTTTAGTATCGATATTGAGGCCAATATGTTTAAGTTGTGAGTTAGTAGTTTATGGTTTATCTTATGTTGAGTAGTATGATATATGCAAATTAGGTGATTGAATAATAAAAGAGACCCACTTCGGAAGAATGATTTTTTAACTTTAATGAACCGTTGATATATGTTGCATGCTCACATTTTCTTAATAAACCAAAGTGCTGGACGATGACGATGACATTATGATTATGTATTTTGGAATACCTACTGGGAATTTTAGAATTCTCACCCCCTTGTTTGTGTTTAGTGTCGTTATAGGTTGATTCCATAGGATAATGAAACTGCAAGAAAGAATAAATTATAATTACTATAGTTTAGTTGTGGGAGCTTATATCTATTATATATATATATATATATATATATATATATATATATATATATATATATAAATATAGTAAAGAACATATATGAACTAAAGCTCATAGAAAGGCTTCCTTTTATACTTGACTTGTATTAAATAAATACGTTGTTTCTTGCTATATATTTTGATAGAATCCGAGTTAGTTAATACATGATTCAACTGATTTTTGCTATAGATAATTAAGAAAGGTCTACAAATCTATAAGTAACAACTCTTAAGTACAATCATGACTTAAGGATGAGGTTGTACTTGGGAGGATGTTACATGAGTCATTTAGTACTTTTAAAATGAGTCAAATTAGCGACATTATAAAATGTGAGTCAAGTTAGTCCCTTATTCAATTTTTGTTTAACATTTTATCAATTAAATGATGATCTGTAATGTTAAATGATATTCTTCTAATACCCATGTGTCATTGAAGTAGAATGAAGTTTAAAATAACTTATTTGGTATATAAAATTGCACAAAATAATTTATTTTATGATTTATAATAAATATTTAAATGATTCATTTTGTATAATTTTAAACACTAAAATGAATCATTTTAAACTTGATTATACTTTAGATGACATATGTTATATTAAGGTATTACTTAATGCTATCTATTATCATTCAATTGATAGAATATTAAATAAGAGTTGATTAGGGGATTAATATGATTCACATTTTATAATATCAAGAATTAATTTGACTAATTTTAAAAGTTAGAGATTAAAATAACTCATAAGTAAAAAGTAAGGAATTAAAATGAATATTGTCTCTGAAAATATTTATATATTAGGAGATATTAGAGATTGCAGATTTGTTCGGCGCTACTTTTTTTAGCATCGAATTAGGGATTTACTTTAAGTTTATCCGCGGGTTAAAAATTAAACAAGGGCGGCTGGCAACCCGCTTGTCAAAATAATGGCAGTAGATGCCGTCGTTTGAGCTTCTCTGTGATGCCGTCGTTTGCGTCGCTCAACTATCTCTCTGCTCCCAGTATACGCTATATATCTCCAGTTACCGAGGAGTCGTTGTCATACTTCTTTGGCTCCTGCCCCCTATTCCTCATTGTTTTTCAACTCCGTCGTCTCTTGTAATAAGGTATGTTGCTTGCTCCTATACCTCTGAAGTTGCATTATTTGGTGGTTTATTTATTTATTGTTATTGATTTTTACCCATTTTGACATTTTTATTTTTCCAAGATTTCCTCTTGGCGATTTATTTAGTGCTGTGAATTGCATAGTTCGGAAAACACTCGGCCAGAGGAAACTTCTGGGGCACTAAAACTCTCTTCTGAACTGCTTACTCTCTTGCGTGGCCACTAAACTTTTAGTCGTTGTTTCAAGTCCAGGTGAGTATAATAAATTAATAATATATTATTAGCACTTTCTCATTGAACCCTGCCATTTTTTTCTTTCTTTTTCATTATTTTCTCTGGTTCAAGATTTGTTTTCGAACGATTAAAGTATAAATATTAATATATTGTTATCATTACCACTTATCAGTGACTAGAGAATGGCGTATTCATACGTTCTAGCGTTGGCTGCCCCGAAAGAAGGAAATGTGATTAACGAAGTGCAGCCCAATAAGAAGAAGGGGAGAGAGGATGTTGTTCAGGAAAAGACATCGGTTGAAGATTATTATTTGGAAAGGAGTGAAACTGACATTGGAACTGGAAAGACCAATCCCAAAAGAAAGAGAATTTCCAAGAGTCAGATTCAAAAGGTTTCCCCTACTTTACGAATGACTGTGAAAAGAACTGTGGAAGTGAGTTTGAGTCTGCCACGTCCATAGGTGCATGTGAAAACATTTTGCAGGAGAGGGGGAAGAGAATGGAGATGAAATTGCAATTCAAAGGATCAAATTCAGGAGGAAGAGAACGTCTAAGAAGCACAGGTTGGTGGAAAGTGGTGAGGCTCCTCCTCTCTTTCAAAGTGACAATGGGAAAGTTGATGCTGGTTCACTAGATTATGATGCGGGTGCTGGATCTGTTGCTTTACCGGGTTCGTGTGTAGATAAGCAGCAGGAGATTTAAATGAAGTTGAAGCTGGAAAGGTTAAATTCAAGAGGAAGAAAATGCAGAAAGCCTTTGAGGGAAGCTGCATGAGAGTGGATATGACACCAAAACTCTTGATGCCATTAGATGTGTTTCCCCTTATTTTCATAATGATGGTGGGAAGAAGCTTGAACAACAAGGACTTGAAAGTCATGTTGATTCCGCTGCTTTAGCTGCCACTTATGGAGACTTCTTCAAAAGTGAACTGCAAGAAAGTGGAAAAGAAATTGACAGCATTGTTATTAAAACCAAAACGAGGAGAAAATCCAAAAATCACAAAACTGCTGAAGATCACGCTGAGGTTCCAAAGGTTTCTCCGTATTTTCAGAAAGACATTGAGAAGACAGTTAATGTAGCAGCAGTTGATGACAGAAGTAGCTTTCATTCTGTTCTTTTTACTTGTGGAGACGTCTTACAGGACAAGGTGAAAGAGAATGGAGATAAAATTGCAATTAGCATGATCAAATCTAAAGGGAAGAGAACTTCTAAGAAGCGCGAGCCTGTAGAGCATGATCAGTTTGCAAAGGTTTCCCTTTCTTTCAAAGTGACAATGAGAAGCTTGATGCTGAATCACATTGTGCCAGTGGATGCTTCCTTGAAGATAATTTGACGGAGAAGGGAAATATTAAATCCAAGAAGAAGAAGAAGAAAGCCATTGGAGATACAGTGCAAGAGAATGGAAACAGCGCTGAAACTAGCGGTGTCAAATCCAAGAAGAAAAGGCTTAAGGTTCACAAAACTATAGCTGATGGTGCTGTTAGATATGTTTCTCCTTATTTTCATAAAGATAGTAGGAAGAAGATTAATGTCAAACCATTGGATGTGGAAAGCAAGAATGTGTCAATTGTTTTACCCACCTCTGCAAACATCATGGAGGATAAACTACAGGACAATGGTAGTGAAATGAAGATTAAACAACAGGAACTTGAAATTCATGTTAATTCTGTTGCTTTTACTGCTAATTCTGGAGATCTCTTTGAGGATAAACTGCAAGAAAGTGGAAAAGAAATTGAAACCATTGCCATTAAATCCAAGAAGAGCAAAACAGTCAATCAGAAAACTGCTAAGGATATTCAAAAGGTTTCGCCTTATTTTCAGAATGACAATGAGCAGAAGACAGTTGGTGCAGAAGCACCTGATCATGAAGGTGAATTCAATTCTGTTGCTTCAGGTACTTGTACAAACATTGTGCAAGGCAATGGGGAAGAGAATGGATATAGAGTTGCAAAGAGGATCAAACTGAAAGCAAAGAAAATATCAAAGGAGCATGAGCCTGTGGAGCATGCTCAAATCCAAAAGTTTTCCCCTTTCTTCCAAAGTGGCAATGAGAAGAAGGCTGATGCTGAATCATGTTATGGCAGTGAGATTGGATCCATTGCTCTATCAGGTTCTGGTGGAAGTTTCCTCAAAGATAGGCCACTGGAGAATCAGAATGTAACTGGAATTGAAAAGATTAAATCCAACAAGAAGAGGAAAGCCATTGCAGATAAGCTGCAAGAGAATGGAAATGACACCGAAACTAGTAATGTTAATTATAAGAAGACAACACCTCTTGTCCAGAAAAATATAGCCAATGGTGCTGTTAGATATGTTTCCCATATTTTCATAATGACAGTGGGAAGAAGATTAATCTTAAAACCTGCAATAAGGAATGCAAGTCTGAATCCATTGCTTTATCTACCTGTGGAAAGTTAAGGGAGGATAAATTGCAGGAAACTCATGGGAAGAAGAATAAACAAAAGGGACTTGAAAGTCATTTTGGTTCTGTTGCCTTACGTGCTTCTTCTAGAGACTTATTTGAGGATGAACTGCAAGAAAATGGTAATGGAGGTGTCACTTTTGAAACTTTCTCCTACAAGGGAAACAGTGAAAGTCAGAAAACTTCTGAACACGGCAAAGCTAGAAAGGTTTCCCCTTACTTCCGGACCAAGTGCTTTAGTGGATGTGAACAAGTTGAAAAGGCCAAGAAAGTGCGGAAAAACAAGAAAGTTACAGATTCAAGGGTGTGTGTAAACTCTAAAGTAAAAGGTAACTGTCGTAAAAAATCTGGCACAACTAAGAGACCTCTTTCGGCTTCTGAGAAGAAGGCTGAAGCTTACAAAAGAAGAACTCCTGATAATACTTGGAAGCCTCCACGTTCTCCGTTCTCTCTTCTTCAAGAGGATCATGCCCATAATCCTTGGAGGGTGTTGGTTATATGTATGCTTCTGAACCTGACTACTGGTACACAGGTAATTTCATGTATTTGCCAACTGATTTTATAGTACCTGGAGGCTTTCATTCTTTGCATTATTTATTTTCCAATTTAGTCCCTATTCTTGGTGAATGCTTTACTATTTGCCTTGGCATGTACTGTGCTATTGTATCATTGTATTTGAAAGAATACTGTTTATAGGAACTAGTATGTTTCTTACTGATATTCGTAGCTGTTATCCTGGAGCATTATCCTTCGTCTGTTGATAGGTTTCAAAAGGCTGTATAAATTCTTGCCGTAGTTCTTGTTTTTGGCTTTCTAAACTGCTTATTTATGTGGGGTACTCCATTATTTCTTGCAAAGCAATGCTGTACTCTAATCTTTGAAATGAGAGCTCAGTGGCTGCTGTTTTATTCTCTTCAGGTCTTAGAGAAGATTAATTTGTGCTAAGTGGTAGAATTGTCACTTCCAATTGACATTTATGGGTGACTTAATTTAATGCCACTTTTACAGTAAAATCTCAAATTGTTCCTTGAAAGAGTTGTGGGACATTATTTTAGTCATAAGAAGAGTTGTAATATTAATTTGGTTCTTGAAAGATTTGTGACATCAATTTAGCCCCGTCGATTAAAATTGCTTCAAGTTAATTCATAAGATTAAAAAAAGAGTTTGGACTAACTTGAAATGAGTTGTACGACCAAAAAAAAAAAAAAACTTGAATTGAGTCATAATTTTTGGAATAACCAAATTGATATCACAAATCTTTCAAGGACTGAATGATGTCCCGCAACTCTTTCAAGAACCAACTTGATATCACAAATCTTCAAAGGACCAAATTGATGTCCTACAACTCTTTTACCAACTCTTTTTAGAACCAATTCCAGGTTTTACTCTTTTCTTTTAAAATGGTTTTTAGTTGTTAGTAATGCATGGATGCATCTGCCATTTGTGATGATTATATTTATTAAGTTTCCAGCTTTGTGATATTAGCCATGTCAACAGGGACCAGTTGTTTTAGAAAGTCTTGTTTAGGTCTTGCTCTTGTTGGTAATTTAATTTGGATGTTTTAAGTGAATGTTAAACTCAGAAATCCGGTCTTCTAGTTTATTTATGTCCCACGATTTCCCATGCTACCTTTTTCTTAAAGTTGAAGATGGTAGCATTAGAAACAGTGGTCGTTGGCAAGAGTGGAATTTCCACTTTTGTTTAGGGAGTGTGTAAATTGAGGGAAAAAAATAGAAATAATTTTGGAAGGTTGTGATTTAATTATGAGTGTTTAAAATATTAATAAATTTAGTTAGTGGATACGTGGTAAATTTTCAGCCACAGTTATCTAGAAGGTACCAATACTCATGAATTTTATAGGGTATGGAAAAATCCCCTAATTTGACTTGTAGATTAAATTTTTTGTGGATTTTTCAAAAATAAGAAATGATTTAGATTTCTTTCCTTTGTTTTTAAAATTTTATAGGATTTGATGTTAAAACTTAAACACAAATCAAATCAATTCAAATCCTATTTTAATCACTCCAAACACCATTTATTGTATTTTAAACATAAGAATTGATTTCAAAATGAATTCAACTCCTATTTTATTTAATCATTTCAAATACAAGATTTAACCTTTAAATCAAATCATTTCAAATCAAATCAAATTATTTGTTAATTTTAATCTATTCAAAACTCAACCTAAAGGATCCTCGTCTGCTTTTGGGTTTCAATTTAATTTTGATGGATCTTATGGTGATGTAAAAGTTGATGTGAACTTTTGTTTTAACTTGTATGGATATAATCATGCGATTAATGTTTTGATAGACTATTTCTGCACAATGCAGGCAAAAAGGATTTTATCGGACCTGTTTAATTTATGTCCAGATGCTCAAACTTGTACTCAAGTTGCAACTGAGGAAATAGAGGAAGTAATCCAGAGTCTTGGTCTTCAAAAGAAGAGGTCGGTGGCGTTACAGCGCCTCTCTCGGGAGTACTTGGATGAAAGTTGGACGCATGTAACTCAACTGCATGGCGTTGGCAAGTATGCATTATTGATACTGTGTGTGCGCCCTCTGTTTTTGTTTATTTGTGAAATGCAATCTCTATCTCTTCCCTCTCTTGACACTGGTTCCCTTTCAATCAGGTATGGAGCCGATGCATATGCTATATTTTGTACGGGAAAGTGGGATCAAGTGAGGCCAACAGATAGCGTGTTAAACAAATACTGGGATTTTCTCCATATGATCAAGGATACATTATGAATGACGTAGGATGAATTTGGATAAGGAACTTGATCAGAGAATGCGATTACTCAAGATGAATTACTTCTCTCGGATATTTTGGTACAAGAATTTATAAAATTTCCATGAGTATTATCTATACTATTTTATACTATTATATAAAGGGGTTGAGGCATTTTAACTATTCATTGTTTGGTCACATTAGTTATCCTGTTTAACCTATGTCAAGTATCATTTCTCTTTCAAGAACGACTTTGTACAGGATGCCAATGTAACAAAGTAGGGAGTTAGAATGATATAATCTAGGGACTTTGCGAAACAATGTAGTTAGTAAGGTTATCAAACTCAAGAGTTTAGGTAAATTCGTAAAGATATGATAAACTTGAATCATAAATTCAATTCGTAAATTTGTCAGAGTTTATATATTTGAAAAAATATCACTTAAAAATTATTAGGTAATTAGACATAATTAGCTAAATTTTCTATAAATATTGAGGAATTTTAATCTTATAATAATATAAATGAAAAATATTATAAAATATATTAAATGTCTTACTTTTTATAACATTTTTACTTCTTATGAGTGTATTATTTTACAATTAACAAAACATAATCAAATAGTAATAAATAGACAAAATAAGTTAAATAATTTACATTTAGATAGCAAAATCATAAATCTAAACTCGTAAATTCATAGTAGAATTGAGAGTTTGTCTATTTTGTTAAGAGTTTATTTAAGCTTGCACAAGTTTAACAAAAGGAGAGTTTATGCAATAGTTAACTTCAAAGTTTAATAACTATGGTAGTTTCACCTTGTAAATTTTTTGATGAGATCGGTGGAACTACCTACAAGTACTCCACTTCTTGTTAATAGAGTGCTCGAGCGCTATAGCGAGTATTTGAAAGATTACGTACCTTTATCAGTTAGTGTGGTCAAGTATACATAATGCAATTTTCCTCCCGTTAGCACTTCCCATCATAATTTTTAAAGGGACCGGTGATTGACTTCAAGGTACAGGGTCACTAGTTCAACCGATGTGTTCCTGGTCAAACCGTTAAGCAGAATTTAATTAAGTAAATATATAAAAATATATGAGTGTAATATATATATTTTGTGACACTATATATATCAAAAGAGCAAGTGGCATAGTGGTTGAGGCGCTGTCCATGCTGCTTGCCAAGCTGGGTTCAACTCCCACCCATTGCATTGGTTTTGGAATTATTCCAAATTTCCAAAGCACAGGATACACGTGCACAGGAGCAAGGACGGGATTGGTTCGACTCCCCGCCCCGGTTTGCTGCAGGTCAACTCAGAGTTTGACCAAGGTTTGACCGGTTCGATGCTTGTCGGTCTGATTGAAGAACCGAACCAGTGTCTGGTTCATCGTTTCCAAAGGCCGGTCTGGTCCGGTTTTTAATACTATGCTTCCCATCAATTCCAGAGGTGGCTTATCAGGGGTACATGCTTTGCGCCAGCATCTGCTCTCCAGCGTTGTGGGCACATGCTTGTTGCTTATGGTTCCTCTACACGGCCTAGAACCTTAGGTCTCTCTGACTCGCATTTGGTTAATCCTTCGGTAATCTTGTTGGGCTCATGGCCCTTGTTCCAAGATGGATCGTGCTTGTGCCATTGTGGTCCGAAGTTAGCCTAATTATACGGGCCGTAACAACAATAACCCAATGTAAACAAAAAAATAAACTGATGATTTATTTTTTTGATGCATGGAACTGATGATTTATATTAAGATGGTATAAGTACATGTTAAAATTTTCTCACGGCCTGAAAGTTCATTTGTGCTTGAAGTATACAAACAACCAATCTTACTTAGAATTTCAAGGATTGAACACACTTTTTGAACATTAAGAAGATGGGTTCTTAAGAGAAAATGCTGAAATATGGTATCTTGAAAGGAAGAAACTTTTATTGAAGATCTTTGAGGCTTTCTAGTTTCACCGCAGGAAATCACACTAGAATGATGTCTTTAGAAGGCAAAGTTTTTATCAGAAAGTTGCACTTCACAAGAAAGGTACATCTGACAGAAGGTAGACTCTATTAGAAGGATACTTAGAAACCAATCATGATAAGAGGACTTAAGTCAGACCAAAAGAAAGCAAGATTTGACTAATATATGTTCAAGTAAAAAAGTTGAATAGCATACTCAAAATACTCGCTAGTCCTGTACACCTTCGACGTACATGACCTTCTAGCTACAACTTTGGAAAAAAGAATAGTATAGAGAGAAAAGCTTTTGCAATACAAAAACAAACAAGACAACAATGGCGAAGTACAAAAGGTGTAATGTCTTGAGTGTACGTATTTTTAGACAAGTCTAGTATGACCTTAGGTCTCTGAATCCATCCGTATTCCTGGGAAGGCCTAGATGCATAAATGCAGAAATTGGTGTTGTTGGTACCACAATAGCGGTCCAAGACCAGGATCGCTATAGCAGTCAAAGGTGTGGGGGTTGGAGTTTTGGAAGCTCTCCAACTGCCATGGCAGTCGTGTGTTTTCCAACAAGGGGCATTGAGGCCTCTTGACAGTAATAGTGCCCCTCGCCATTAGAATAGTACAAAATGATACAGTTTTGATTAATACCCCTTCCACTCGGAAACCCCCCATTTTTCGTAATCCCTAGCATCCAAGCTCTCCCCAACTGTAACATCCTAACTTTTAACCTCATATGCTCGAGTCGCATTTCAGTTAAGTATTAGTTGTTACGCCTTTGTTTCAGATTTTGACTTATCTTTTAAAATACGAGTAAAGAAAAATATGACTAAATTTTTTTCTTTTGAACTTAAAACTTAAAATGTGAGCCGCGTATGCGCATAGATACTGATTAATACACATAGAACATAGCAATCATATACATTTCATCATAGCATATATATAGGTAGACCATAGTATAACCACAACACAAATCATATATCATAATCTTAATATAATAGCGATGTCCTATAAACATAAGGATACCTTAATACACTAAACACAACAATCAAGGTCGATCATACACTATCCCAAAGCTACACATAACAAAACTAGACTAGTCTTCACGCTTCCGCTACGACCTCTAATTCGGTAAATGACGTGACCTCTTTTCCGCGCCTTAAGGAAGATCACGAACATTCGCATCATTCATATCTGGAGACGATATGGAAAAAAAGGAAAAGGTTGAGAAACTTTATTCAAGATTCTCAGTGGGCTCCCGACTTTAACACAAGTGTCATTATCATCGTCCCAGCCACTTCGGTTTTTATTATGAAAGAGGTGTGCATGCATAGATTCAATTTTAATTTCTAAAATCCTTAACATGGGTCTTAATGATATGAATGCAATAGATATCTCATGTATGCATGGCAATACATTAAAAGCATAATCAACACATATAAATAGCACATGTCACATGATTAAATGCACCAATAGGATAATAATGCAACACACACACACACACATATGCCTTTTTTCTTTAATTTTTATAATTGAACTTTCAAGTTCTTTTTCACCCTTGCACATGGTCACCAAAAGCCACCCGCTTCAACTTCCTCGACGATTTTTCATGATCACCAAAACTCCTATTTTATCGCCTAGGATGAACTAACTAACGTCGCTAGATTTAGTATGGGGTAATAGAGGGGAAACACATCTCTTTCTTATCATGAGTATGCAACTTTATCATCATTTCATGCTCAAGATTTCATGATTCTTTTTATAAGTCAACAAATTTGGTGGAAATCAGACAGCATAATGTTGGGAACGGGATTTCCCAAATTTGCTTGTCATATAACACCTAAACATGCATCTCAATCATCACATACCATGAATACTACCACATGCTCTCAACATAACATAAATATATGTTCACTTGATCACTTACCCACGTTATATCTCTTATCTTATAGTATCTTATGCTTTGGCCCTTATGGGTCTTAAAACTTGTGTTCTAGTTATCCTAATGCCTATTATAGATCTTTGATACACCTAGGGGATCACTACTTGTAATTCTTTCTAATATTTATGCTCACTAACTCTTCCAAACAGCATTGTATAAATTAAGCAGGATAGTATAATTCGATTACGGGGTTCTAGATTCTACATTTTGACCCTTTCTAAGTTCTGTCTTTGTCTAAGGCTCCATATTCAATTCCTAAACCAATTATTAGGGATTCCTACACATATCCACTAATTATAAACCATTTTCCTTAAGTTTAATTATGCTGGAACAGAATTTACATTTCTTGTGTCTAAGTGTTCTAGAATTCTCATTTTAAGTCATTTCTAGTTACTTATTATTTCCTTGCTTTCCTAAATCGGTCCTTGCTTCACTCAAACATAATTTGACAAATTTTAACTCCATAAAACAGAATTAATGCAGTGGCCAAAGGAACAAGGCAGAAACCGAAATGTTTGTCACACATAAGCACATAAATTCATGTTTTAAGTGCATATAAGTTGCTAGTTTTCTCTTGGAATAATTTTAGGAACTCAAAACTCTTTTAGAAACTAATTTATCTCACTAAAATCATGTAAATATAGGTGGGGTCAGTAGCTAAATCATTTTGTTCAAGAAATAAATTTAAAACATAAGGTCATGTTCATAATACTCTCTAAGTTCACTTAAGCTTAGAAAAATTCAAAGACATAGGCTATTGGCACTTATGATTAGATAAACTCATATCAAGTGCATCATCATCATCACAAGGCCGAAATGGCACTCATGGAAAGCTTCCATTTTCTAAAACTTTACTTGTGATACTTGGGCATGTCTTTGAACTCTAGAATGTTTAGGTGATGACATAAACATAAACATGCTATGCACTTTATTTTACTCTTCATTATAAAGTAAAGTGAGAGCATAAAATAAATATGAGATGCAACCTTATTATTATCTTTAAAGATTAAGTGATAACTTGAAATATAAACATGAAGTGCAAGCTTGGAAATTTAAACATGAAATGCAAGTTCATTTATTTATTCTTGATAACTTAGTGATGGCATCAAAAGTAAACATGATATGCAAGACATAAACTTAAACATGAATGCAACCTTATTTTATCTAACTAACTCACGCAAGACTTTAGAGGAACATTAATAGCCTTAACCCAACATGTATCTTAACAATATAAAGTGAGCTTTAGAGTTCTTAGCACCAAGTCTTCAAAGAAGTCTTATGGTTTGAACATCATCATCAAGCTCAAGAAAATAGACTAAGAGATAAACATCAACAATTATAAAAGCAAACATAAAAGAACTACTCATATTCTTCATTTTATTGCTCATTGGCTTCAATCTAGAGTAAACTCTAGAACGGCCAACTAACTTTAAGGTTGGCAAGGGTAAGCTTAGAGCTCTTTGAAAACATATGATTAATTTTCTTAAACAAAACCTTTAGTGAGCTACTTAACATTTTTATCAAACTTTATATAAATAAAGGAATAAAACCGAAATCATCAAGGGATAAAGAGATGAAAACCGAAATCTTTGAGCAAGGAAAAGAAAGGAAACCGAAAGCATATATGGTCCAAGACCAAGTTTTTAAGCTTTAGAGGTTTCTCACATGGCATCACAAGACCATTATCTTGAAACCTCATCATCAAGCCAAAGTTTTCTCAACACAAGGCTCTAAGGCCAAAATGAAAAGAGGAAAAGGAAGAGCTTTGAAATCCAAGAGAAAATTAGAACTTTTCTTAAAGAAAGTAAGCAAAACTTGGAAAATAAACCCCTACCAAATGAAGTCTTGAATGAGATGAAAGAAAGCTTGAGTTTTTGATGAAGTGAGAAGACAAAATCTTCTCTTTGATGGTGATGATGATTCGGCCAAGGTGGAAGCACAAGGAAGATGAATTTTCCTTGAAAGTGTAAGCTTGGAAATGGAAAGGTTGAGTGTTTGAGAGGTCATTTAAGGTGGAGGAGTGGTGGTTCAAGGTTGTTTGTGGTGGTGGAAAGGTTTCTTTGGTGGTGGAGGAAGAAGAACAAGATGAAGAGAATTTAAGAGAAAAGTAAGGAAATTGCAAGAAAGCTTGAACTTGGCAAGGCTTCTAAAGTGTAACCAAGTTCTCTAAGACTTGATATTTATAGAAAAAATGAAACATTGGGGCTGAAATGGGAAGGAGGCCGACGGCCTCTCATGGCTTTTGGGTAGGAAAAATATCTTCAAACATTAGTCATTCAAAGGCATGGTTGGAGGTATGACCAAGGCATGGTGACGTATGGCTCCAAGTATGGCCTATGTATGGTTCTTTGTGTGCAAATTAAACAACATGTGATGAATTGAGGGATGTATTGAACTTCATGTGAGCCAAGGGGGAGGGAGACATTGTTCATCTAATTGTGGTTTAATAATGTGTTTAGGTGTATCTTTGATTAAGGTTTTGATTAGGAATTTGTAAGAAGGTGTTTAGGTGAGGTAATAGTCAATTAAGGTTGTCAAGACTTGATTTAGGGGTGGTCTTGCTAGATTAAAGAATTAAAAAGTCTTTTTAAGTCAAATTAAATCATAGACACAATTCCTTGATTTAAGGAATTGAGAGAATTTACTATTCAAGATTCCATGATTAGGAATCTTAAATCTAAGAATGAAATTAGGGTCTAACTAAGCAATCTTAGGTTCTAACTAACCTTAATAAATTATTTTGACTCTAGATTAGTAATTAGAATTTACTAATCTTTAATTAGAGTATAATATTACTTAGGTTTTGCTAATCACATCATTAGGCTGAAATGCATATGGCTAGGGGCAAAATGGTAATTTTTCACAAAAACTGCCCGGGGCTACTTGGGCTGAACTATTGTTAAACATTACTTAAAAATATCATTTAAAACCTTTTGGTGAAGTCAGGGCTCAACCGTAAATCGGTGACAAATAGCCACATGGACGTTTTGGTAATTTCGCGCATCGGAGCTCAAAAATGAGATTCTTTTGCTTTATTATCACACATAACACATATAATCCCTTATTATCATCAAAACATCCCTTGAGGATAAGGGGCCGTGATCCTCATTTTCGGTAAAATGACCTTATGGGCATTTTAGTCATTTATATGCTAGAAAAAATCGGTTACATTGCTCCCTCCTAAAAAAGAATTTTGCCCTCGAAATTCATCACACATATGGTTACATTGGTTGGATGGGCATGACAGATAAAATGAAAAAGGGAGACAAACTTGATGAAGAAATTGGTTAATATGAAGGTTTGCTATCAATTGGAGCATTCATCAACATGTGTATTGGTTAGATATTGGTGAAGGGCGAAGTATAAGTTGATACTCATGAATTACACAAGGTCGGGCTTAAATGGTTTGAAGAGAGGGTATGTTAGCTCTTAATGGGGAAGGAATCATTTAACACTTGCTGGGATGGAAGTTCAAGAAAGCATGATGCATGTGACAAGTTTTACTAGAAGAAACATAACCAAGAAATTTATAAGGAGGCTTGAATATAAACAATTTCCAAAATGGCTACCAAGGGTTTTAAAGAGACATACATGAAAGGGTTGCGGCTTTCACATCATAACAAGCTACCAACCAATGCATGGGACCATAATCAAGAAGCAAAAATACTATTATCTAGTGTACACTTACCTTGGGTGTGAGAACGGGAGGTATCTTTGGCATTGACCATGAACACTCGTCCTTGGCGTTGGGGTCTAGAAATGGCGTTAACTGGGGGCTTCACATTGCAATCTCGAACCATGTGACCAGGCTTGCCACACCTAAAGCACACTCTTTGGCCAGCTCAGCAGGGACGGTTACCATGATTCTTCCGCACTTTGGACAAGTGGCAGGATCCCTTTGAGGTGCCCCATCTCTTGGATCATCGGTCCTTATGGCGGTCGGAATGGTGGTCTGGTTTGCGGTTTGAACTTCGAGGCTTGTGGTGCCAGCTTCCTTGCGAACCCATCGCTTTTGTCATGTTTAGCTGCTTTGGCCGTCCTCAATGATACGACATTTGTTGACCAGGGTGGAAGTCCCTGATCTCCAAATGAGCCACCGCAACATTAATTTCGGCCTTTAACCTGGATTCGTACTTGATGCACTTCTAGTACTCATCTAGGTTCCCTTGGTACATCCTTGAGAACTTGATGAGCTCCTCGAACTTGGCGTGACTAGCGATCCTCTAACACCCTAACCTTTAACCTCATATGCTCGAGTCACATTTCGGTTAGTTATTAGATGTTACGCCTTTGTTTCAGATTTTGACTTATCTTTTAAAATACGAGTAAGGAAAATATGACTAAAATTTTTCTTTTGAACTTAAAACTTATAATGCGAGCCGCACGTACGCATAATACCGATTAATACACAAAGGACATAGCAATCATATACACTTCATCATAGCATATATAGATAGACCATAGTATAATCACAACACAAATCATATAGACATGTCATAATCTTATCATAATAGCGATGTCCTATAAACATAAGGACACCTTAAGATACTAAACACAACAATCAAGGTCGATCATACACTAGCCCAAAGCTAAACATAACAAAACTAGACTAGTCTTCACGCTTCGCCTTGACCTCTAATCCGTAGATGGCGTGACCTCTTTTACCCGCGCCTTAGAGATCACGAACACCCACATCATTCACGTCTGGAGACGACACGAAAGAGAGAAATAGATGAGAAACTTATTCAAGATTCTTAGTAGGGCTTCCTGACTTTTAACACAAGTGTCATCGTCATCGTCCCAAGCCACTTCAGTTTTCTTTATGAAAGAGGTGTGCATGCATAAGACTCAATTTTAAATTTCTCAAATCCTATTATCCAAAGTGGGTGTCTTTTAGCATGGGTCTTAGTGATATGAGTACAACAGATATCTCATGTATGCATGGCAATACATTAAAAGCATAACCAACATATGTAAATAGCACATGTCACGTGATTAAATGCACCAATATGATAATAATGCAACATATGTATATATGCCTCTTTTCTTTACTTTTCATAATTGAACTTTCAAGTTTTTTTCCACCCTCGCACATGGTCACCAAAAGCCATCCGCTTCACCTTCCCGATTTTCATGGTCAAAACTCCTCCTATTCTCGCCTAGGATGAGCTCAATCCTAACTAGCCGTCGCTAGATTTGATATGGGGTAATAGAGGGGGAAACACATCGCTTCTTATCATGAGTTTGCAACTTTATCATTCATCATTTTATGCTCAAAGATTTCATGATTTTTCTAAGTCAACAAATTTGGTGGAAATCCGAAGGCATAACGGCTAGGAATGGGATTTCCCTAAATTTGCTTCCTATCGTATAATATCCAAACATGCATCTCAATCAATCATACATAATTGTAACATGCTATAAAACATCATGTCATGAAGCACATAGGCAAGCATCACATTTCTTTGCATAAATCCATAAGCACAATATTCATTAATATCTTAAAGCAGTAAACATGCTCCTACCTCATATGCAGGAAATCAAGACCGGACTCATCTAATGCATATGCTATGCTTAATAGAATAGATGTATATAACATTCTAAGAATAATCATTCACACAAATCAATCACCTAAGGTCATCAATCCACTTGATCTTGCTTAGAAAACAATTATTTAAACATTTGGGGTGTTGGTAATTGATTACATGTTCTGGTAATCGATTCAGAAGCTGTTCTGGCACAAAGGGCATCCTGGTAATCGATTACCAGAACCAAAAACTTCTTTGGGTGCGAAGAACACCATGGTAATCGATTACCAAAGCCAAAAACTAGTTCCAAGTATGAAAACACCCTCGATAATCGATTACATGAAATGGTAATCGTACCAAGACCTAAATCCTTCAAAGAATGCCCCTGGTAATCGATTACATATGCTGGTAATCGATTACACCTCTAAATTTTCGAAAATCAAGGTTTTAACACAATCTAAGTTGCTCTAACACCTCAAGACCATTTAAAATATCTTTCTAACATTTCTTTGAAAACATTTTCACATTTTTCTAAATCAAAACCAACATTGTATCATGACTAAGGCACATCCATTAGCCATGGTTAAAATTTCCAACTGGAGATATAAGGGCAAGTCTTTTGAGCTCTAGAATATTTAAGTGATGACATAATCATAAATATGCTATGTACTTTGTTTTATTCTTCATTATAAAATAAAGTGAGAGTATAAAATAAATATGAGATGCAACCTCATTATTAACTTTAAAGATTAAGTGATAACTTGAAATATAAACATGAAGTGCAAGCTTGGAAATTTAAACATGAAATGAAAGTTCATTTATTTGTTCTTGAGAGCTTAGTGATGGCATCAAAAGTAAACATGATATGCAAGGCATAAACTTAAACATGAATGCAAACTTATTTTATCTTAACTAGAGCTCATTTCAAGACTTTAAAGGATAAACTATCAACCCCATTCAATCTTAACCAAATGGAAATGAGTTTTAGAGCCTCTTGACACCATGGTCCCATGGACCTCATTTGTCTAGACTCATCATCAAACTCAAGGAAAATCAACAAGGGCAACCAAAAACCTTTTTATTTTCATCATTCTTTCAAAACCAAAGATGAAGCCAAACTTGAGCTCTAAAGGTCTACATATGATGGTCTTTACAACCAACACAAAGATCTCTCATCATCAAGCCCATGACTCTTTACATTATCCAAGATTAATATCCAAAAATAAAAGAAGGGAAAAGAGAAGATTCAACAATAGAAACAACAACAACATTAGCCACAACAACAACAACAATAGCAACAAATCCTTTTGTTTTGTTTCTCATCAAAGTTGAAAAAGAAAAAGAAGATAGAAGAAGAAAAACCCAAACAAATCCCTACCAGAATGTTGTCTTGCAAGGGAGAAAGCTTGTTTCTTTGCTTGAAATGAGAAGACAAAAATCTTCTCTTGGTGGCTTGTGGTGGTTTATGGTGGTGGAAAGAGTTTTCTTGGGGGTGGAGAAGACTGGAGTTGAGAGAAAACTAGAGAGCTTTTTAGTTCGCAAACTCAAACAAAAAAGCTAGTGGTAAAAGTGTGAGATTTCTCTACACATTGCTATATATATTATAGGCTAAAAAATGAAATTGTGTGGATGAAAATGGGGAGAAGGGCTGCTTTGCAGCCATAAGAGAGAAAAAATATCTCTTGATTAGTAAGGGCTTAGGCATGGTTAAGCATGGGCGAAAGTATGGTTCATGGTATGGCTCCAAGCATGGCTCAAGTATGGTCTAAAGAATGATTCTTTGTGTGTAAAAAAAAAATAATTTAACACGTGATGATCATGGGGAGTGGCTTTGGCCAAGAGGTGCAGCCAATGAAGGATTATGTCATTTAATTTGTGCTTTAGAGGTGTGTTTAGATGTATCTTTGATTAGGCTATTGATTAGGAATTTGTAAGTAAGTGTTTAGGTGAGAAAATGGGTAATTAAGGTGGTTCAAGACAAGATTAAAGAGTGGTCTTGCATAATTAGTGCAAATCCACCTTTATTAGGGAGGAATCTCATCATGTGACATCTTCCATGATTTAAGGAAATTGATTAAAATCTTACTATTCATGAAAATATGACATAATGTCTAAAATAAAGAAAAGGGATTTTGAGTTTCTATAAGCAATCTTAGGTTCTAATTAACCTTAATTAATTATTTTCGACTCTAGATTAGTAATTAGAATTTACTAATATTTAATTAGAGCCTAATATTGCTTAGGTTTTGCTGATCACATCAGGCCCAAAATGCACAAAGCTAGGGGCAAAATGATAATTTTTCACAAAACTCCGGGGCTACCCGGGCTTAACCTTCATAAAACATTGCTTAAAAACATCCTTTAAAACCTTTGGGTGAAGTTCAGAGCTCAATGGGCACGTAAATCGTGACAACGCCATAGAGGCGTTTTGGTAATTTCACGCGTTGGAACTCAAAAATGAGATTCTTTCTCTCTACCACACATAACACATATAATCCCCTTATTATCATCAAAACATCCCCTTGAGGATAGCTGGGTTGCGATCCTCATTTCTAGGTAAAATGACCTTAGGGCGTCGGTCATTTATACGCTGAAAAATTGGGCGTCCAGATGCTCATGCCCCTTGAGTCGCTGTATGAATCAATGTCCTTGGTGTTCCTCAGACTCTAGGAAGTACTTCTCATAGAAGTGAGCCTTGAACAACTCCCAGTCAATTTCTCTCCTTGATGCCTCCAAAAGTCTCTAAGCTCAGATCCACCAAAACCAGCATCACCTTCCAACATATATGCGGCAAAAGTCACCTTTTGTCCTTCTGTGCATGGGATCACTGTGAAGATCTTTTATATGCTTTTGACCCGCTCATCGGCTTGGTCAGATTCAAGGTTCCTTTGAAGGAGGTGGGTTGGCCTTGCGAATTCCCCAAAACGGGCATGCTCGGGAACTTCAACACGCTGTTCTCTCGCGGTCTCAGTCCATCCCTGGAACATTGCCCTCATGGTCCAAGCCACCTCACGGAGGCTCGCAGTTTCACTATCCTGGCTTGGGGTTGGGGTCCTATTTGTGTCGCGGTGCCATTGGTCCCTATTCACACCAACAACAACAAGCTGAGGTGATCAGGCCAACATCCTATGTAAAGTATGCTAGTTACCATGGCACATACGACGGATAGGAGTCATGCATATCTATCCTATAGCTTATCTCTAATAACTAAGCTCTACACATGACAGAACTATCGCATCATGCTTTAAAAAGCATGGTCAGTCCAATCCTCAAGCTTCTTGAGAATCGAATTGCTTTGATACCAAAATGTAACACTCTAACTTTTAACCTCATATGCTCGAGTCGCATTTCGGTTAAGTATTAGTTGTTACGCCTTTGTTTCAGATTTTGACTTATCTTTTAAAATACGAGTAAGGAAAAATATAACTAAATTTTTTTCTTTGAACTTAAAATTTAAAATGCGAGCCGCGCATGTGCATAATACCGATTAATACATATAGGACATAGCAATCATATACACTTCAACATAGCATATATATAGGTAGACCATAGTATAATCACAACACAAATCATATATCATAATCTTTACATAATAGCGATGTCCTATAAACATAAGGACACCTTAAGATACTAAACACAACAATCAAGGTCGATCATACACTAGCCCAAAGCTAAACATAACAAAACTAGACTAGTCTTCACGCTCCGCACGACCTTTGATTCGGTAAATGACGTGACCTTTTACTCGCACTTCAAGGAAGATCACGAACATCCGCATCATTCATGTCTGGAGACGACACGGAAAATAGGAAAGGGTTGAGAAACTTTATTCAAGATTCTATAGGCCCCGACTTAACACAAGTGTCACCGTCATCGTCCTCAGCCACTTTGATTTTTATTATGAAAGAGGTGTGCATGCATAGATTCAATTTTAATTTCTAAAATCCTTTTATCCGAAGTGGGTTTCTTTTAGCATGGGTCTTAATGATATGGATGCAATAGATATCTCATGTATGCATGGCAATACATTAAAAGCATAACCAACACATGTAAATAGCACATGTCTTATGATTAAATGCACCAATAGGATAATAATGCAACATATATATATATTCCTCTTTTCTTTACTTTTCATAATTGAACTTTCAAGTTCTTTTCCACCCTTGTACATGGTCGCCAAAAGCCACCCGCTTCACCTTCCCTGGCGATTTTTCATGGTCACCAAAACTCCTCCTATTCTATCGCCTAGGATGAGCTTAATCCTAACTAGCCGTCGCTAAATTTAGTATAGGGTAATAGAAGGGGAAACACATCTCTTTCTTATCATGAGTATGCAACTTTATCATCATTTCATGATTCTTTTTCTAAGTCAACAAATTTGGTGGAAATCCAATAGCATAATGGTCAAAGGGATTCCCCAAATTTGCTTTATGTCGTATAACACCTAAACATGCATCTTAATCATCACATACCATGAATACTACCACATGCTCTCAACATAACATAAATATATGTTCACTTGGTCACTTAACCACGTTATATCTCTTATCTTATAGTATCTTATGCTTTGGCCCTTACGGGTCTTAAAACTTGTGTTCTAGTTATCCTAATGTCCATTATAGATCTTTGATACACCTAGGGGATCACTACTTGTAATTCTTTCTAATATTTATGCTCACTAACTCTTCCAAACAGCATTGTATAAATTAAGTAGGATAGTATAATTCGATTACGGGGTTCTAGATTCTACGTCTTTGACCCTTTCTAAGTTTTGTCTTCGCCTAAGGCTCCATATTCAATTCCTAAACCAATTATTAGGGATTCCTACACATATCCACTAATTATAAACCATTTTCCTTAAGTTTAATTATGATGGAACAGAATTTACATTTCTTGTGTCTAAGTGTTTTAGAATTCTCATTTTAAGTCCTTTCTAGTTACTTATTCTTTCTTAGCTTTCCTAAATCGGTCCTTGCTTCACTCAAACATAATTTTACACATTTTAACTCCATAAAACAGAATTAATGTAGCGGCCAAAGGAACAAGGCAGAAACTGAAATGTTTGTCACACATAAGCACATAAATTCATGTTTTAAGTGCATATAAGTTGCTAGTTTTCTCTTGGAATAATTTTAGGAACTCAAAACTCTTTAGAAACTAATTTATCTCATTAAAATCATGTAAATAAAGGTGGGGTCAGTAGCTAAATCATTTTGTTCAAGAAATAGATTTAAAACATAAGGTCATGTTCATAATACTCTCTAAGTTCACCTAAGCTTAGAAAAATTCAAGACATAGGCTATTGGCACTTATGATTAGATGAACTCATATCAAGTGCATCATCATCATCACAAAGCTGAAATGGCACTCATGGAAAGCTTCCATTTTCTAAAACTTTACTTGTGATACTTGGGCAAGTCTTTGAGCTCTAGAGTGTTTAGGTGATGGCATAAACATAAACATGCTATGCACTTTATTTTACTCTTCATTATAAAGTAAAGTGAGAGCATAAAATAAATAAGATGCAACCTCATTATTATCTTTAAAGATTAAGTGATAATTTGAAATATAAACATGAAATGCAAGCTTGGAAATTTAAACATGAAATGCAAGTTCATTTTTTATTCTTGAGACATAGTGATGGCATCAAAATAAACATGATATGCAAGGCATAAACTTAAACATGAATGCAACCTTATTTTATCTTAACTAGAGCTCACACAAGACTTTAGAGGAACATTAATAGCATTAACCTAACATATATCTTAACAATATAAAGTGAGCTTTAGAGTTCTTAGCACCAAGTCTTCAAAGAAGTCTTATGGTTTGAACATCATCATCAAGCTCAAGAAAATGGACTAAGAGATAAACATAAACACTTATAATAACAAACATAAAAGAACTACTCATATTCTTCATTTTATTGCTCATGGGCTTCAATCTAGAGTAAACTCTAGAATGGCCAACCAACTTTAAGGTTGGCAAGGGTAAGCTTAGAGCTCTTTGAAAACATATGATTAATTTTCTTGAACAAAACCTTTAGTGAGCTACTTAACATTTTTATCAAACTTTGTACAAATAAAGGAATAAAAGCCGAAATCATCAAAGGATAAAGAGATGAAAATGAAATCTTTGAGCAAGTAAAAGAAAGGAAACCGAAAGCATATATGGTCCAAGACCAAGTCTTTAAGCTTTAGAGGTTTCTCACATGGTGTAACATCTTAATATTTAACCCAATACGCCTAGGACGTATCAAGATTAATTATTAGCTATTATTTACCTTTAAATTCATTTACAAAATACTTCAGAGAATCAGGTAAATTTTTTTTTTGAAATGAAATATGTAAAAGAAAGTGCGAGCCTTTGCGTATAACATAAATGGAACGTAAAGCGGAAGAATAAATAAATCATCCAGAACATAAGCATCAAAGGACACCTCGATCATGAAGCTCATGTTATTCTCATAAATTGGCCTCTTGGCCGAAATGAAAAAGAGAAGAGGAAAAGAGTTTGAACCAAGAGAAACTAGAACTTTTCTTGGAGAAAACAAGTAAAAACATTAAAACAAAACCCCTCCTAAGGAAGTCTTTGGAATTCTTGAAGAGTTGAGAAGAAAAATCTTCTCTTGAATGTGGGTATGTGTTCGGCCAAAGAGGAAGCTCAAGGAAGATGATTTTTCCTTGAGTTTCTAAGCTTGGGAATGGAAAGTTTAAGTGTTTGAGGGATGGTTTAAGGTGAGGTAGTGGTGGTTTATGGTTATTTGTGGTGGTTTGTGGTGGTGGCAAGGTTCTTTGAGAGAAGGAAATAGAAGAGCAAAATGAAGAGAAATTAAGAGTAAAGGGAAGAAAATGCAAGAAAGCTTGAACTTGGCAAAACTTCTAAAGTGTAACCAAGTTCTTCCAAGCTTGGTATTTATAGAAAATTTTGCACAATGGTGGCTGCCAAGGGAGAAGGCCGACGACCTCTTGGTCATTTGGGGATGAAAATATCTCTTGATTGGTATGGGCAAAGGCATGGGCAAAGCATGGTTGAAAGCATGGTGAGGTATGGTTCAAGGTATGGCTTGAGGTATGGTCTTTGAGTGAAGTAAAAATCAACATGTGATGAATTATGGGGGAAGGGTATTGGCCAGCTTTATGCAGCCAAGGAAGGATTTATTTGCTCATGTAATTGTGGTTTAGTGATGTGTTTAGGTGTTTCTTTGATTAAGGTTTTGGTTAGGAGTTGTAAGAAAGTGTTTAGGTGAAGTAATTAGGTAATTAGGAGTGTCAAGATTTGATTAGGGAGTGGTCATACTAGATTAACAAATTAAATTCATTTTCTTAGTCAAATGAAGTATGGCATAATTCCTTAATTTAAGGAATTGGAGAGAAAAATACTATTCAAGATTCCATGACTAGGAATCTTGAATTAAAAATGCAATTAGAGTTTATCTAAGCAATCTTAGGTTCTAATTAACCTTAATAAATTATTTTGACTCTAGATTAATTATTAAAATAAATTAATCTTCGATTAGAGCCTAATATTGTTTAGGTTTACTTAATTGCGTCATTAGGCTCACTGTACACTTCTAGGGGCAAAATGGTAATTTTGCACTAAAACTGCCTGGACTAACCGGGCAAACTAAACATCAATTATTACTCAAAAACATCATTCTAAACTTCCTGGAAAATTCGGCTAAACGGTACCTTTTCAGATAGAACGCAGGGGTATTTTGGTCATTTTAGGAAAGTTTAGAAAACGAGATTTCACCTCGGGTATCAAACATAACAGTTATAACCCATTCAAACATTGAGTTAACCCATTTGAGGATTGTCAGGTCGGCTGTCCTTGAATTAAGGGTAGAAATGACCTAAGGGCATTTTGGTCATTTGTACTGACGCAAAATCGAGACGTACACATGGCATCACAAGACCATTATCTTGAAACCTCATTATCAAGCCAAATTTTTTCTCAACACAAGGCTCTAAGGCCAAAATGAAAAGAGGAAAATGAAGAGCTTTGAAACCAAGAGAAAACTAGAACTTTTCTTAAAGAAAGTAAGCAAAACTTGGAAAATAAACCCTACCAAATGAAGTCTTGAATGAGATTAAAGAAAGCTTGAGTTTTTGATGAAGTGAGAAGACAAAATCTTTTCTTTGATGGTGATGATGATTCAGCCAAGGTGGAAGCACAAGGAAGATGAATTTTCCTTGAAAGTGTAAGCTTGGAAATGGAAAGGTTGAGTGTTTGAGAGGTGGTTTGAGGTGGGGGAGTGGTGGTTCAAGGTTGTTTGTGGTGGTGGAAAGGTTTCTTTGGTGGTGGAGGAAGAAGAACAAGATGAAGAGAATTTGAGAGAAAGTGAAGAAATTGCAAGAAAGCTTGAACTTGGCAAGGCTTCTAAAGTGTAACCAAGTTCTCTAAGGCTTGGTATTTATAGAAAAAATGAAACATTGGGGCTGAAATGGGAAGGGAGGCCGACGGCCTCTCATGGCTTTTGGGAGGAAAAATATCTTCAAACATTAGTCATTCAAAGGCATGGTTGGAGGTATGACCAAGGCATGGTAAGGTATGACTCCAAGTATGGCCTAGGCATGGTTCTTTATGTGCAAATTAAACAACATGTGATGAATTGAGGGGGATGTATTCGGCCTTCATGTGCAGCCAAGGGGGAGGGAGAAATTGTTCATCTAATTGTGGTTTAATAATGTGTTTAGGTGTATCTTTGATTAAGGTTTTGATTAGGAATATGTAAGAAGGTGTTTAGGTGAGGTAATAGTCAATTAAGGTTGTCAATACTTGATTTAGGGGGTGGTCTAGCTAGATTAAAGAATTAAAAACTCTTTTCAAGTCAAATTAAATCATAGACACAATTCCTTGATTTAAGGAATTGGAGAGAATTACTATTCAAGATTCCATGACTAGAAATCTTGAATCTAAGAATGAAATTAAGGTCTAACTAATCTTAGGTTCTAATTAACCTTATTAAATTATTTTGACTCTAGATTAGTAATTAGAATTTATTAATCTTTATTTAGAGCCTAATATTGCTTAGGTTTTGCTAATCACATCATTAGGCCCAAAATGCACATAGCTAGGGGCAAAACAATAATTTTTCACAAAACTGCCCGAGGCTACCCGGGCTTTAACCTATTGTTAAAAATTACTAAAAACATCATTTAAAACCTTTTGGTGAAGTTCGGGCTCACGGCATGTAATCGGTGACGAGCCAGGGGCATTTTGGTAATTTCACGCATCAGAACTAAAAATGAGATTCTTCTGCTATTACCACACATAACACATATAATCTCCTTATTATCATCAAAACATCCCTTGAGGATAGGAGGGCGATCCTCATTTTTGGGCAAAATGACCTCAAGGGCATTTTAGTCATTTATACATGGAAAAAAATAGAGACGTACACCAACCCATTCTCTCTTAGCACTACTCAAATCTACCTCCCCAAGCTTCAAGGTATGTGTTTGTTATTGGTTTATGTCATCTTCTCTCTATACTTCCATGTCCTTGCGTGTGAGGTGTTTATGTTCTTAGTTATTAGCAAGTGGACGTGTTCCCTAATGTTGTTAGAGTTGGTTTAGAGTTGTCTAGAGATCTTCATTGATTAATCTTGAGTTTTCTGACTATTATGGTAGATGTTGGTGTCATCCTCGCTCCATGGAGCTCATTGGTGTTAATACCATTTATTCCCATTCTAGGTGAGTGAGTTCAACCTGTAACCTCTATTTTTATCATTATAACTATTTTCTTAGCTTGATACTATGAATGCATGATTTTAGAGATTATTACAAAATGAATATAGAGCATTGTTAATTTTGTCAAGTTAAGAGCTTTTGAATTTCAAATGAGCATGAAACTAGTATTATGAAAACTCATTGGACCATTTTGTTGCTAAAATGATTTTTTATGAATAGCTTGACTATGAACGTGATTATTTAGAGATTTCATGACTATCGTAATGATTTCAATAGTAGTATATGTTTATGATGTGTTAGCTCCAAAACCCTTCAAAAAGCTTTAAGATAAAATGTTTTGAATAACAACAATACTAATTTAAAGAAAATATTTTGAAGAATGATTGATGTCTATCTTGAGTTTCTTGTTATAGCAACAGGTTCTTTCTCGATTAAAGATATTGGTATCAAATGAAAAGTGATAATTATATCGTAAAGTGAGCATATACATGCCTAACGGATTGAAGAAATCATCCAATACAAGAAACCAAGCTTCAGGACTTTAGAAAGTGATACTAGACTTAGAAAGTGCGCTTGGAATGAAGATATCCATCAAACTCTAAAGCCAACATGTTCCATAATCTTCAATCATCTTAGTCGCAATCTTTTTATCAACAAAAAAAGCTCTAATTGAAGGTGTTGAACCAAATTTTTATCAAGGAATTGATACCATGCATCAGAAAGCTCACTTCATAGTGAAATGATGAATTTTACAAGAAAAGGAGGAAAAATTTGAATTTCAAATTTAAAATCAAAACCAGGTGATAACAGCGTATCATCTCTTCTGCCAACTTAGTCAACTATCCAAGCTAGAAGGATGAGTTCAGAAACTAGATTCAGAAAGTAAAAATGGAGTTTCTAAAAGGGTTTCAAACCTCAACATTACAATGGCTTTTAACGGTCTGACAAAAGTTAAGCTACTCCTTTAAGCCATTTCCAAGACACAATCAAATGATCAATACATGTCACTTGGAGAACTGATCAAGGGCAATGGTAAAAAATGAAGACCATCTATAAATAAAGATGTTGTGCTTTCAAACAAAAAATGATGAATGCTGCTTAAGTGCTAAAACTCTGAAAATTTATAATCATTTCTTGTATAGTTTATTACATCTTGTAATCAGTTTCCTTTGTTTGTAAAAATCTTCTTTCTACATTCCTCATAGTTTTTGCGTTCTTCCTAGGAAGAATAGTTAGAAGAAAGTCACTCAAGTTATCCAGGTTTTTCTTGGTATATCTTAAGGAAACTTGAGTATAGGTTAGTTTGAGTTGCAAACCCAAACACAAACCTTTGTATCCTCGATTAAGTAGTGATCGTTAAGCTTAGCTTGGAGAGGCTAGTCAAAGACTACTTGCAATGCGACAATAAAGGTTGTTTCTGGTCATGTTGTAGCTTGGAGAGGCTGGTTAAAGACTACTCAATTTAGCTTAGAGAGGTTGCTCAAAGACTACTCAGTTTAGCTTGAAGGCTGGTGAATAACTACTTGATTTGTGACAGTAGGGGTTATCTCTGGTTAAGGTGAGAGCTTGGGAAGGCTATTGTAAAGACTATCTAATTTCCTTCTCGAGTTGAGAAAGGTTTTAGTGAAATCTCAATGGTGGTTGAGTACTAAATGTTGCTAGGTTGGCCAAACAAGTATAAAAACACATGTGCAGTATTTTCTCTTCCTTTATCTGTTTTATATTTGCTACTTTGTGTTTATTTGTTATTATTTGCTTAAAGTTCATCTCTTTACATTGTTCTATCCTGGCAGTGTTGGTTCTGAAAGCTACCTTGAAATCTCTAACATTGTTTTCACTGCACTACAAGCTTAAAGCTTGATAGTTTTGTGTTTAAAGTTTTCAAAAGCTAAACAACGAAAGAAAAGCAAAGCACGAATTAAACCCCCTTCGTACACTTTTCTACCTACATGATGTAGCTTTCAAACTCAGAGGAGACCAATTGTAAAGTTTTAGAGAAAATAATAGTTTTCATGATTTAAAGACTAGACGATCGCTATGAGAAACGGATAATGAGTTAACGGCTATAAGATCGTTAACCTTGGTACCAAGTTATCCATCAAGGACAATCTTACCCCTAAGTATTCGTGATGGAATCTAGGTAGGTGCTCAAATTCAGGACCTTATGAGGTACCCATAGAGTTCAAAGCAAGTTTAAAGATTTATATTGTTATGCCATATTCATTATGCATAACTGATATTTCTATTTCTCTATTAGAGTACTATTATTTATGATTTAAAGAAATTAATGATTTTGGAGTTAATATGTATGTAAATATGAAAAAGGTTTTGGAGCTTTGTTTTGATTATTATGATTATATACATTCTTTATGTTGTCCCATGAGGAGTTGGTAGAAATCTAATCACTAAGTTTTAGATGAAACTCACCCTTCTCCTTTCCCTTCCAGATAAGAGTGGTAGGTCCTTCTCATCCTCCTTCTTCCCAAGCAACAATAGGGACTTCATTAGTGAGCTTCACTTTAGAGTGAAGTGTCTTTTATTTCTACTTAGAGTGCTCCAATGATAGTGTGGAGAGGGTCCTGGATTATCAGATAGATTTTCCATTTTGTATACCATGATTCATATTCTTGTTATGTATTTAAAATTATATAACTTTCATGGTTCTTTTGTATGAGCAACTCGATATATTTTGTATTACACTTAGGTTCCATATTTGATTTATGAAATAAGTTGTTTCTAATTATTATGATTTTGAAATTGCAAATTGATTTATAATTTGAGATGGATTTTTTTATTAAAATATACATATAGTATGACTTAGCGATCACGGGCTGACGTGGAATGAGATTCCTCATATGGGTTACGTTCCCAAATCTAGTCATGACAAAAGGACATTGACAACAAGTGACATTAACATCACAAGACGCCTATATAAGCCTTGAAAGAGATTAGATCAAATTATTTTTACCTGAATATTCTTTCTCACTATCCAACCTTCTGAAGCTTTTCTTTCTAAAGCTTGTAACTGTAATACCCCAAATTTTCAAAAAATAAATAAAAGGTCAGAAATTTTTTTTTGAACAAAATAAGGTGCCACCCTTCCTGTCGTTTGGGTCCTAAATTTCGCTAAGTCTGGACCCTACATGCCCTTGGAGGGCTATATATTAGAGCCATTTTCTTGGGACCAAAAGTCCTAATTTTTCCCTAGAGAAAATGAGTTGAAGAGTGATTTTTAACGAATTTTATGAAACCCTTAAGTATCCTGTTTTTAGCTTACAAGTTTACGAAGTCGTAAGATTTTTCGAATTTGAACTAAAAGCCAAAAGTTAGATTTTGATTAGTTAGGATTTTGATTTTTCTAATATTTTATTTGAATCCAAATGGGGGATATTTCCCTATTTACATTTATGTTTTAAAGTTAATGGATTAACTTAAAATTAAGAAATGTAAATAAGTGAGTAAGGGGTAGTAAATCCAATACATACCGTCTGAGTATCTGAGCTTCTGGGAGCCGCCCAGGCGGTTGAGAAAGTGAAGTGATGTCTGAGCTTCTGGAAACCGCCTGCGTCCTCGCAGAAAGTGAAGTCGATGTCTGGAGCTTCTGGAAACCGGCTCAGGCGGTCATAGGACCACCCAGGCGTCAGGCAAAAGAGCAAAGTCGGTGTCCAAAGCTTCTGGAAGTGCCAGGCAGTCATATGTTGGGCGGTTACAAAGAGCATAGTAAATCCTAAAGGTTCTGGAAACTCTGGAGACCGCTCAGGTGGTACAAGAGCATAAAAACCCCGTTGGGGTCCATAACACTCTAAAATGGTTCTCTCCCTCCTTCACATAAAAATCTCATTCCTAACCCATTTCACCCTCTAAACTTCATTTTCTTCCATTTCTTCAAGTTTAATTATGAATCTATCACCCTTAAAGCTTAAAGATAGAGGTATCATTTTCACTTCCTAGAGATCTGTTAGTGTGGTTTCTGCTTTTTCTACCCTTCCAAGAATGAGGCGGGGGAGCCAATCCTACACATCCACGGTAAAGTGTCAATGGTAAGCTTTACCAGAGTGAAGCACTTCGAATTCTTTAGAGAGCTCTAGTGTGTGGCAGGGTTTCGGACCTAGGGTATGGGTTGTTGCATTCAACATATCATGATAGAACTTTAAAATGTATTTCAATGTTGTTTCAATGATATGAACGATTTTGTCCTGAAAGGGCATTATGAGGTTTTAGACATGATTATTTGGATTTACAGAAGATAAATGATTGACCTAGAGAAAGTGACATTATGTTTTAAATAGACTTTTATGGAGCATGAGTCTTCAGAACACGATTATTTTGATTCTAGAGCAAAAGTGATTTGCATGTAGAAAAGTCAAGTTTTCTATGTTTCATGGATTTTGAGAATAGAGCATGCATATAGAGGTAGTCAGGTCTAGAGGCTGACGTGAGAATGAGATTTCTCACGTGTGGTCACGTGCCCAGGTTGGGTCGTGACATAAACACCTTTGAAAAAAGTTAAACCCTTTTCGTGAACTTATATTTTCTATTCTCTTAAGAGTATTGTGAGAGGTCACTCCACTGTTTGCATTTTACACCACACCTCTGCATTGTACTAAGGGTGTTATACACTTAATCATAAAATTATCTTGTAACCCTAATTTCATGACTTGATTTGGACCATAACCAACATACGAAGAACCATTCTTACAGAAACCTTCCACTATGCAATTTGTGTTTATGGATTGTATGAAAAAGAAAAATATTTTGTATGATAAATTAATAAAAAAATGTATGAATTAATTTATTTATATTGTTTATCATTTGACACTTAGGTTTAATATTATATTGTAAAAACATAATAATTCTAAAATAAGAAACTTCTATTTATAATCAAAAGTATCAAACAATTGGTTAGGATTATAAGTTGTTTCTTAGCTTAAAATTATCAGTTTTTTTATTATAATCTATTTTCATCTTTTTACTAAACATGATTGGTTTTTTTAAAACTATTTTCCCCTAAAAAAAGTTTTATTTATGTCAAGACTCAACTAAGGAACATGACGGGCACATGAGAAATCCAATCCCACGTAAGCCTTTTGGGTAATGACTCTCTAAATGCATAATATTATACTTAAAACATGATTTTCTTCTAACTCATTATCATTTTCTCTAATTAAAACACAATATTTGAAATCATAAAAACTGAAGCTTTCACATATGTAAGTCTAAAAACATTTTGGTCATGCTCTGAAAATCATTCAAGACTTGAAGATTGAGTCATAAATACATGTCCAACTCATTACACAAACATGTTAACCATAGTCTATATCCCAAACACATACTTAAACTCTAGAAATATAAAGTAAAATATAAACTTTAAAAATAACTACAATATTTCAAAATACACGCATGGCTCGGATCTTGCCTCCAAGACTATTGAAGCACTCTAGATCTAACATAAGCCAAAACTAAGCCTTACAGCAATGTAAAGCTCACCAAAGGATAGCTGCGACTCCTGGGTAAGATGACGGAAAAGGTATCCGTACCTGCAATTGTGAGAGGAAGGGAGAGGGTTAGTCAACAGACTCAATGAGTGAACTCTCATCTGTCACCCACATGAGACAACCAAGAAATGTACATAATGCAATATACATGCAACAACCATAAACCATTTGACATTTACATACATAGCTAGCTAGGAAAACACTTTTCATTTCATAGATTCATAAACAAGCATTTATAAATTCATAATCAAACATGAAATCATTTTAACTGAGGTGTAGACATGAGAAACAATATTTGGACATGATATATATATATATATATATATATATATATATATATATATATATATATATTAACAAATAAAAAACTAAAGTGAGAACTCAGTCCCTAGAGACAAGAGCACCTGCTAAAATCATAAAGGTCCTTGGCGGACAACTGTGGGTACTTAACTAGGTCCCGTATTCTGTATATGTTGGGGGTGATATTGTCCTCTAGTGGACAACTTGGTACCAATGCTAATGATCTCATCACAACGTTAACTAACTGTTTGTTTCCTTATCTCGGACTAAACTAGTTTGACAAAAATCATAACTGAAGGGTTAAACCAATTTGACCAAAATCATAACTGAAAGGGCAGTGCTCAGTCCCTCGCGAAGAAAAGCCCCTAAATTCTTAGTACTTTGAGAGTTTTGGATTCATATAATTCTAACAATCTAACTTTAACATAATTGTTGTTGTGAAAATCGTATCCAAGGAATCACCCGCTTGTAGACATTCTGATTTCAAGCCCAGAATATATATCTAGCAGTTGCTATGAATCATCCTGAATTTCATACCTCTTGATACCATAAAGCTGAAGTTCTAAATTCATATCTTACATTAAAATGTTATCAAACTCTAATATTATAGTTCAAAACATGGGTTCGTAATCATAAAACTAGAAATCATATAACATATTTATTTGTAAACTGGGTCATACTCTTGGTTCACATTTCTCCAACATATATAAACATCTTAACTAAATATTCTAAAAACATAGCTTGAAATCTTAAAACTTGAAAATGTAGTGATATCAAAGAAATCCACAAACCATTCGATAAAATATCCATTTTGCTACAATACCTATTTCCTTAATAAATCTTTATCAAATATGTAAGACATTCTCCATAGCACACAAATAACAATCATGGTCCCATGATTTTCTAAAACATATTTTCATGCTATATTCAAAGTCATACTCTTTACTATATGTAACAACCTGGTTTTTTAGTATTGTTATGATAAAATAATTAATTGTGATTAATTTATAGGGATTTTAAAATTTCGACAAACACGGTTATGATCACAACAATATGAGGAGTTTGTAAAAAAAAAATGAAAATTAATTTAATATTATTAAAATTCAATATAATAATATTTTAATCAGGAATATAGAATAAGACCCATAAAAGGGCGTAATGACATAAATAAAACAAGAATAAGGGTAAATAGATTTTAACTTGGTAAAGTTTCTTTTATGTGATCGGGATACCAAATGGTAATGATCGGTACACCAAATGGTAATAAACGATGCACCAAAACACTAAATCTGGTATAAATAATGGATATTATCATATCTCATATAATTTTTACTTTGGATAATCAAATAAATATAGATATTTCCAATACCGAAACAAGGCAAATTAATCTAAAAATAGTGATACCTATTAATTACTCTCCAAGTAAGTGATTTATATATAAAGCAAAAAGAAAATATTTCACTCTTCTTCTCTATTAGTTTTACGTTTCCTTCTTCTTCTCTTTTCCTTCTTCATGTTTTTCTCTTTGAACCTCCATTAACCACCATATTTCTAAAGGAAACTCTTAGATAAACACCTAAACTAGTTCAAGAACAATTCCTCTACATCAAACTCAAGCCAAAGCCTTCTTTTCCCCTTCAAATATGTCCAAATAGCAGCATAAATAGGTGCTGGAAAATGTGTTTGAAGCTTTAGTAGAGAAGAAAAAGCTAGAGAAAAGTTTAGCAAAAAGCTTGGAACAAAGGTAGGAAAGATTCTAGTCTATTGCTTTGTGATTGTTTGACTATTTTTGCTAATATAAACTCTTGAGATAGGCTTGGAATTATGTTTATGAAATTTGAAACTTATGTTCAAGATTCATATATATATATATATATATATGTGTGTGTGTGTGTGTGTGTGTGTGTGTGTGTGTGTGTGTGTGTGTGTGTGTGTGTGTGTGTGTTTTATAGTTCAAGAACACTTGTGGATTGATTGAATTAATATGAGAGATTTATTAAGTAAATGACAGATTTTGATCCATAGAAGAAAAAGCTTGAAGTTCCCCCAAGAAACTTGGTTTCTTTCCCTTGAAAGTGTAACACCCTAATATTTAACCCAACACGCCTAGGAAGTATTAAGATTAATTATTAGTTATTACCTCCTTTTAAATTCATTTGCAAAACTTTCAGAAAATCAGGTAAATTTTTTTGAAACTTATAAAACCAAATGTGAGCCATTGTGTGCATAATGAGCGAAATGTAAAGCGAAGAGAAGAATAAATCATGCAATCCAGAAGCAATAAAGAACACCTCAATCATGGAGACAACCGTCATAATATTAATCAACGTAGTTTAGTACATAACTGGAAATAAAACATAGAGTCATACCCATATAGGTGGGCAGAGCTGCAGTACATGATACATAAAATACAGGAAAACATGAATAGAAAATACATGGGAATCCCTAAAAGATACTACCGGTCAAAAGCAAACCCTCCCCTCTAAAACCTCCAGATGACGCTAATCCTCGGATGGGGAGATGTAACCCGCAAACTGCCGAAGCTCCTCGGATGTGGCCCAACGAAGAGGGGGCGTGAGCATGCGGATCGGCGAAGCGACGTGGCCTCCTCGGCGAGGGCGCCTCTCGGCTGACGTACACGCCTCATAAGCCTCGCTCGAGGCTGTCCTCGCTACCCCTACCGCGGCCAAGGGCACCGAAGGGGCGGAATCCTCGAATGGGGTCGGCGATGACGTGGGGCACGTGCTGGGATAGTCACGCACCGCTGAAGATGATGGTCGGCACGACGTTCTACTCATCACGGGTTCGCGTCCTTTCAAAAATCAAATCATCGCCATAGGGAGAAGTCGGGGTGAATGGAAGCTCGAATCGGAAAAGCAAACGGGCGTCCCATGTATGCAAGCACAACAACCCTCGAAATGGTAGGACTGATGTCTGGGTCGTAGTGTACCTCCCAAATGGGGTGTCAATAAAGATCACGAACGGATGGTGGGTGGACATAACGGAAAGAGAAACAAAGAGAAATGGGGGTGAGAATCTTGCTAAAGAATCTCAGTAGGGAAACCTGAATCTCAGTAGGGAAACCTCCTATCCTAGTGTCATCGTTTACGTCCCGGAACCTTGGGTTTATTATAAAAAGGTTAAACATGCAACGGTTCATTATGAGGTTTTCATAAAAGTAATTATCCAAGGTCCGTGTCTTTTATGATGAATCTTTAATGCATGTATGCAGCATAGTAGTACATGAATGCATGACAAAACTTAGCAAAACAATAAAACATATCATAAGCAAATAGTTCACATATAAGTGGCATGTAACTTCTCATGATCAATCTTTCGCTTTCATAAGCAAGATGCTTCTCATCTTTTCTCATTTCTCAAACTTGTGACATCATGATCTTTTCAAAACAATAGTAATCAACCCTGATACTAGGCTATGAGTTCATACCTTCACTAGTCGTCACTAGTTCTTACTTATCTTCTTGATAAGCGAATCATAATCATAAAAATAACAACCCGACTCCAAGAGTCCGCGGGGACTAAGGAATCACCCATCATGGGACTTTCTTCCTTCTCTGAAATGCATCAGCTGGTTAAGCCGTGACTTTGTCCGCTTTGGCAGGCTAATGTCAATGCACTCAAGTTTTACTTTCTCCTCATTGTAGGAGAAGTACGTCTTCTGTGAAACGCATCATCTGGTTAAGACTAGTGACATTGTCAGCTTCATATGGCCCCACAACCATACCCTCCACGGATTTCCTTTCTCCTCACCATAGCAAGAGAAATGCATCTCGACATGTCACATATAAAATCTTTCTTTCAAAACTTTCTCAAGTCCCCAAATTTGATGGAAATTCGTAGCATAACGACTACACTCCGAATTTCCTCAAATTGAGTCATGCCACATAACTCAATCACACATATCATTCTCATGGAACTTTCTCACTTAAATAAATCTCTAATTCAGGAGCATAATTTCCTAACTCATTCATATCCGCATTCTCATGCATCGCAAGCATAGCATGCCACATCATCACAACATCATGCCACAAATACACATATAGTTTCATGCTCATTAACATATTGACATCATTATAAGTATACCCGCTCGGTCTAATGCTCACATCACACCTCCTATCTCATGGTGTCTTATGCTTTGGCCCTTACGGGTCTTAAACTTGGTTCCAATTATCCTAACCTTCATTATGGATTTTTATAACACCTAAGGGATCATTACCTATGATTTCTTCTAAGGTTTATGATTTATAACACAACCAAACAACACTAGTTAATTTGGGCAGAATTTTGCCTTACGATTACGGGGTCCTGAATTCTGTCTTAACCCTTTCTAAGTTCCGTCTTCGCCTAAGGCTCCATAATTAACTCCTAAACCAATTATGAGGGATTCCTCCACATATCCACTAATTATGAACCATTTTTCTCAAGTCCAATTATGCTGGAACAGAAATTATATTTTGTGCATCTAAGTGTTCTAGAATTCACATTTTAAGTCCTTTTTAGCTACTTGTTCTTTATAAACTTCCCTAAATCGTCCCTTGCTTCACTCAACCATAATTTTATGCATTTTAACTCCTAAAAATAGAATTCATATAGTGGCCAAGCAATAAGATAGAAACCAAAAGTGTGCATCACACATAATCGTATAAAATCATGTTATAAGGGCATATGAGTTGCTAGTCTTTCTCTTAGAGCCATTTCAGTAAAAAGGGTGTTACTGGTAATCGATTACATGATCCTGGTAATCGTGAGACTAAATTTTGTTCTAGGTTCAAAGAACAAGGGTAATCAATCACATAGGATGGTAATCGATTACTTAGGCTAAAACTTTTTCCAAAATGAAGAACATCAGAGTAATCGATTACATGAATAGGTAATCGATTCCAGGTTTTAAGACCGTTCGGGCATAAAGAACAGCCTCGGTAATTGATTACATTATCTGGTAATCGTTACCAAACCAAAAACCCTTCAAAAAAATCACTCTGGTAATCGATACATAACTGATAATCGATTACCAGAACCTCCGAAATTTGAGAAAACATGATTTTTGACACATTTCAAGCCATTTAAAACACCTTGAGACCTCATAAAATATTTTTCCAACATTTTCTTGAAATCATCCTCACATTTTACAAAATCAAAACCATCATTGCATCATACTAAAACACATCCACTTTTCATGGTTAAAATTTCCATTTGAAGACACTTAGGGCAAGTCTTTGAGCTCTAGGGTATTTAGATGATGACATAAACTTAAACATGTTATGCACTTCATTTTACTCTTCATTATAAAGTAGAGTGAGAGCATAATTGCAAGTGATGACTTGAAATATAAACATGAGATGCAACCTCATTATTATCTTTAAAGGTCAAGTGATGACTTGAAATATAAACATGAGATGCAAGCTTGGGAATTTAAACATGATAATGCAAGTTCATTTATTTATTCTTGGGAGATTATTGATGGCATCAAAGTAGACATGAGATGCAAGACATAAACTTAAACATGAATGCAACTTATTTTATCTTAACTAGAGCTCTTGCAAGACTTTTAGAGGGATATTAATAGCCTAACCCAACATGTATCTTGAATAAATAGAGGATGAGCTTTAGAGTTCTTAGCACCAAGTCTTTAAAGAAGTCTTGGGTTTGAACTTCATCATCAAGCTCATGAAAGTGAACTAAGACGAAAACACCAACACTTAACAAAACAACATAAATAAAACTACTCATATTCTTTATTTTATTGCTCATGGGCTTCAATCTAGAGTAAAACTCTTAGAATGGCCGACCAACTTTAAGGTTGGCAAGGGTAAGCTTAGAGCTCTTTAAGAACATAGGATTAACTTTCTTAACAAAACCTTTGGTGATCTACTCAATATCTTTAACCAACTTTGTTTAAAGGAAGGAATGAAATCTGAAATCTTTAGAGGGAAAAAGGAAAGGCAAAATAGAAATCATATATGGTCCAAGACCAAGTTTTCAAGCTTTAGAGGTTTCTCACATGGCATCACAAGTCCATTATCTTGAAATCTTATCATCAAGCCAAAGTTTTCTCAACACAAGGCTCTAGGCCGAAAATAAAAGAAGTGAAGAACTTGAAAAGAAAACCAAGAGAAAACTAGAATTCTTCCTTAAAGGAAGCACACAAAACTTAGAAATGAATCCCTACCTAAAAAAGTCTTGAAGAGAGGAAGGAAAGCTTTGTTTCTTGAGAGGAAAAAGAAGGAAATCTTCTTGAATCCTTGCTAAAACACTTCAGCCAAGGAAGAGAAAAAAAGCTCTTTGTATTTGGGAAGAAGGTTTGAAGTTTGCTCAAGTGTGTAAAGGATCCTAAAGGCTTTCAAGCTAGTGTATTTATAGAAGATTGAGAGCTCATGGATGGCCTAGAGGAGGAGAAGTGGTCGGTCACTTTGAGGAAGAAGGAGAAGAAATATCTCTTTGATTGGTATGTTGGAGAGCATGGGCAAGGTATGGTGAGGTATGGGTTTGGGTATGGCTTAAGGCATGGGCTTGGAGTGCAACAAAATCGACATGTGACACAATTTGGGGAAGGGATTTTGGGCCAACATATCAGCCAAGGGGAAGAGATTTTGCTCATGTAATTGTGGTTTAAGGATGTGTTTAGGTGTTTCTTTGATTAAGGTTTTAGTTAGGAGTTTGTAAGAAAGTGTTTAAGTGAGGTAATTGGCTAATTAAGGTTGGCAAGACCTGATTAGGAGGGTAATCTTGCTAGATTAACAATTTAAAATCATTCTTTTGGTCAAATGAGGTATGGCACAATTCCTTAATTTAAGGAATTGGAAAGAAAATACTATTCAAGATTCCATGACTAGAAATCTTGAATTAAAGAATGCAATTAGAGTTTAACTAAGCAATCTTAGGTTCTAATTAACCTTAATAAATTATTTTGACTCTAGATTAATTATCGAAATAAATTAATCTTCGATTAGAGCCTAATATTGCTTAGGTTTGCTTAATTACATCATTAGGCTCATTACACTATTCTAGGGGCAAAATGGTAATTTTACATTAAAACTGCCCGAACCTTTCGAGCAGATTAAACATCAATTACCACTCAAAAACATCATTCCAAACTTCTGGAAAAGTTTCGGGCTCAAACGGCACCTTTATTCGCGTAAACATTCAGGGGTATTTTGGTCATTTTGAGCTGAAAGTTAAAACGAGATTTTCACCTCGAATATCAAACACAACAGTTATAATCCCTTCAAACATTGAGTTGACCCATTCAAGATAGGGTCAGCTTCCTGAATTTAGATAAAATAACCAGGGCATTTTGGTCATTTGTACTCAATATAGAAAAAAAAAATGGAGGCGTTCCAGAAAGATTCAAGAATTATCATGCAAGTGGTTTTACAAATTTCTGATGATATAAAATCTCGTAAAAGATTAGCAGATTTCAGAAAAATCTCATCACAAGCCACAGATTTTATAGAAACATCTCATTAGGTTAATAGATTTTATGGAAAATCTCGTAAATGTTTATTTGTTTTCTTTAGAAAAATCTCGTAAAAGTTTATTAGACTTTGTAGAAAATCTCGTAAAGTTCTTCCAGCAAAATGATAAAAAGTTTAGTAGATTTTAAGGATAAATCTCATAAAAATTTAAGAGAAGTTTCATAAGAAGTTAGGAGATTTTGAATAGAATATCGTAAGATTTAAGAGATTTTTAACAGAATATCTCATAAGACTTCAAGAGATTTTTGAGTAGAATTATCTCATAAGTAATTCAAGAGATTTTCAAGAGAAAAGTCTCATAGTAATTAAGAGACTACAAGAAAATCTCATAGGAGTTAAGGAGATTTCAAAATCTCAAAGCAAAAGTATAAGATATATAACTATTAAGAAAAGATTTTACTTTATAATTATGAGATTTCCTAAATAAATGATAAAGTTTCATATGAAGAAAGGAAACTTAAGAAATAAGCTTTATGTAATATTAATTGCTTAATGGTAAGCTCATGGATTCATGGGTAGTAGTAGACGTGCTACGCCCTTAGAACTATATCAGGTTGTAATCGCGACGACATTTTATCGTTATGAGAAAAAGGATGTCCTAGAATAGCAAGGCTATTCAAATGTGATGTAGTAGACGTACTCCATCTAGTAAACTATATCAGGTTGTAACGCGATGACGTTACATCATGATCCACGAGAAGTATATAGAAGAGTCCTATGAGTTCTACTATAACACCCTAATATTTAACTCAACACGCCTATGATGTATTTAAGTTAATTATTAGTTATTACTCTTTTGTTCCAATTTTTAATTTAAATTCTTGGAAATATTTTAATGAAATTAGGTAATTTTTTTTTTAAACAAAACGTGAGCCCGCGTACTAAGTAAAACCCATAGTCTGTCTTGCACATATAGAGGAGAAATAAAATGGTCACATGCATGCACAATAATCACATGAACATAACCACATCATCATATATAATTATAGTATAAGTATTAACCGTTCCACATCACGCACCAAAATACACTACTAAAAGGATATCATGCCCACCAACAGAGGTTGGGCTAGGTATAGTTATTCGAAAAACATAAATAGCATATGGATAGGAACTAAAATAACCAACTAAAACATCTTCTCCCACTACTCCTACTAGGACATGCCTAGAGGCGGATAACCTCTAACAAAACTATCAAAATAAGGCTATCCTTTCCACAAGATATGCATAAGCACTGCAAGAGGTCCACCATCAACACTTACTAATAACACTACAAAAAAATAGGTGAATTATGGTTCTTAAATTAGGGGTTCAAAAATCGCCATAATATATGGTGAATTAAGACGGGTTATTAACAGCCACAATTTAAGTGAAAAAAATGGTGGTTCAAGGGTCTATAACGCGGGTTGCCAATTCAATCAGGAAAAAAGTTAAAAATTAAAAACAAAAAAGAGGATTAGGGTTACAGATGCAATCTTCTCTCAACTCTCAAGACTCACTCTCCCTTCACATTTCTCCTTATCTCATCTTCTCCCAAAGGGCCATCAGCGTAGCGCCTGAGCACCACCACTGTCCACCTCGTGATGTCACGCCTCTACTCCATGATGCTGCTACCCCGCTTCGTGACGTCCGCCCCTCTTGCGACGCCTTTACTTGTGCTCCTTCGCCTCCAGCATTGAGCTCGCCAAGCATCGCCCAGGAGGTCACCGCCACCTCCTCGCAGTGCCCTTCCATGACCCTTTTGCATACGCTTCAGCGATGTCTCGCAGAGACATTGAAGAGGAAGGCCTTGGAATTGGAGAAAAGGAAGACGAGGAATTCGAAGAGCAAGGACCAGTCATCGTGGATGTTCTCGAATCCTTGTCCTACCTCGATACCCCACGATACCCATGGTTGTTGCCGCCATTGGCATCGCACTCTTCGCTAACTTCATGATGGTGCCCTTTTTCACATACATACAATAATAATCTCATTTTGCATATTACCTATTTGATTATATTACCAAGTGAAGTTAACTTAGTGTAATCAGTGAAGTAATGTATTATTGCATTTTTTGGACCCGCATAACATGATTAGTTGGTGGTGTATTGTGGAGGTATGATGATTCAGATCCCAAGAGTTGTTGGAGAGGAAGATTAAGCATGCCTAACCTGGTCAAGCACCGTGAGAATGTTGAGCCGTGAGAAGTGGGAGAAGGTTTAAGAACTAAGGCCTAGGACCCCATTTGAGTCTAAGCTTGCCTCCTATTAATGCCAGAGTTAGAATCAAAGAACTAGTGCGTCTTGTAAGTAATACACAATGTATGCTTGTTATATGTATGTACTTATATGTTTGTAAAATACACAAGGGAACCTATCCTAAGATAACAAAAAATTGCCATGTGAGGTTACTAAGTCCTAAATAGTTCCCATGATAAAGCTATGCTACCATTTTGGATTTAGCACTTAAGACCTTAGTTAGATCATATGTATTTTTTCTAAGCATTTACAAGGGAAGCATTTAGTTACTATTTTGAGCTTTGACAACCTTAAACTCTGCATGGAGTTGGTATTATTATTATTCTGTTAGTTTTTATTATTTCTATATGTTCAAAGGTGTTTATGTATGCTTATGAAAGTTTTTGTTTTAAAAAAGAAAATCATAATTCAAAAGTGTTTATGGTGTTTATGCATAATTTTCCGTACCAAGTGTTGTGTCCTAATTGTCTGATGAGATGATATGAATTTGGCTGAACTATATATATATTATTAATGATTAATGTCAATTTTTAAATGATTCTTTTGTTAAATGTGAAGATGTCAAAGGTACTAGCTTTAAAAGAACTTTCAAAGAAATTATTGCTTGAGATCTATGAGCTCTCCAAGCAAAGGCTTACTTGATCTAATATGTTGGATTCCTTTCTTTCAGTGTTTTAGAATTGGTGTTAATTCTTGCACAATTTTTGACCTTTTGAAAGCTTTACTAGTTACTACATATACTCACAACTATATGAGTCATAGTACAATCAAACAAATAGATGCAGAATTTTCCTAATTTATTTTTCAAAAAAGCTATTCATAATTATAAAACTATGATTGAAAACCATTACATGGCATTGACCCCTAGAGAAAACTAGAAAACAATGTGACTGACTTCTTTGTGAAGAATATATATATTATAGTAAATGATAATATTATGGTGTGACTCTACATATCAAGAAAAAAGACTGATTCTTTTTATCAAAATATAATGTGAGACTGAACTTTGTTGTTCTGTAATGGACTTTGCTGGGTTAAGACTTCCTATATATGGCTAATTTGTGACAATTTCTTCTTCAGCTCACTTTACTTGGTCTTTCCTTGTTAAAGCCGCATAATTCTTACTACATGTTTACATATATATTGAGCTCCCCATCTATAGTTCTTTAGCATGCTTTTATGATGTTTGGTCATGCTAGCTCTAATTTAGGAATTGTGAATGTAGGAACTTTACTAAATAAGATTACATATGTAACGCCCAACTTTTACTGTCATTTAGAAATTACCGAATTACCCTAGGTAATTCTTATATAAATTAAAACCGAACAATCCTCAATAGAGGAATATAACATTAGAAAAGAGGTTATGAGCGATTCCTGCAAAGTCGCAAGCCCGAATTTCTACGTGTAAAATGACCAAAATGCCCCTGAGGTTATTTTACTCAGAAAATGAGGATCGTGGGCCCACCCATCCTCAAGGGGATGTTTTGAGGATAATAGGGGATTGTTTGTGTTATGTGTGTTAATAGAGGAGAAGAATCTCAATTTTGAGTTTCTACGCGCGAAATGACCAAAACGCCCTGTGGCTGTTTTAACTCCGATTTGCGTGCCGACTAAGCCCGAACCTCACTAAAATGTTTTAAAAGGTGTTTTTAAGCTATGATTAACCATTGGTTAAGTTCGGATGGCCGGGTTTTTAAGTAAAATTACGATTTTGCCCCTATCTTTGTGGTTTTGCAAATTTTGAGATTTTTGATTCGTCTAGCAAAACCTAAGCAATATTAGGCTCAAATTAAAGCTTATTAAATTCTAATTCTTAATCTAGAGTCAAAATTATTTATTTAAATTGATTAGAACCTAAAATTGCTTAAAACACCCAAATTGCTTACTAATTCACCTAAGCCCTTAATTGCAAATTCTCTAAATTGCAAAGATACTTACCTACACCTAAATAATACATGGAACACACAAATTTCTCTTCCATGGGCTGTAATGCCGAAATAATGAGCCATAATACATCAAAAAATTGCACAAAACATAATGCCAAAAATTACCATAAAACAAGGAACTTTGAAACATGATTCCATGTTTTAAGCCACCAAACAAGATGATTTTTCCTTCCTTGTTTCCTCCTCAAATTTAGTCAGATTTTCCTCCTCCTCTTGTCCATTTATGAGCTTGAATTCTTCTATAAATAGGCATGCTTAGAAGTCATTAGAGGCTTGCTCAAAAATTTCACAACTTCAAGTTTTTCCTAAGCTCAAAAACTTTCTTTCTTTCTTCCCCTTGGCTGAAATTCTTTCTTCAACCTTTCAAGGATATTTTCTTTCATTTCACTTCAAGAAACCAAGTTCTCTTCCTTTCCTTCAAATCAAATTAGGTAGGGAGTTGTTTCTAAGTTCATTTTATGCTATGACAAGTTATGTTTCTAGCTCAAAAATGTTGAATCAATGAACATTTTCTATGGCTTTTTCAATTCAATTTTCTTCCTTCTTTCTTTTGAGTAATTCGGCCTTATGGCTTAGATTATGATGAGACCATGGTTTGATGATGAGGTTCTTGAGTGTTGGTTGCAAAGCCTTCACAAGTTAGACCTCTAAAACTTGAAGGTTTCACTAGTTTTTAAAGCTTTATAATTTCAGTTTTTCTTTCCTTATTTTTTCTTCCATGGTTTCGGCCAAATGGCCTAAGAAGGAATGAAATGATGGCTTGATGATGAGGACCTTGAGTATGGGTTGTAAATCCATCACAAGTTAGGCCTTTAAAGCTTGAAAATTCCACTTGATGCAAAACTTTAAAGAATGATGTTTTTATGATGTAAAAATAAAGATGTTTAGAACTTGAAAGATGTATTTTTCACTTTGTCTTGCTAAGATATATATTGGGTTGAATTTATATTTCTCTAAAGTCTTGGAAGAGCTCTAGTAAAGAAATAAAATGAACTTGCATCCATGTTTAAGTTTATGCCTTGCATAACCATGTTTACTTTTAATGTCATCACTAAATTCTCAAGAATAAATAAATGAACTTGCATATCTCATGTTTAAATTTCCAAGCTTGCATTTCATGTTTATGTTTCAAGTTGTCACTTAATCTTCAAAGATAATAAAGAGGATGCATCTCATATTTATTTTATGCTCTCACTTTATTTTATAATGGCTAAAAGAATCAATGCATGGCATGTTTATTTTATGTCATCACCTAAGAATCCTAGAGCTCAAAGACTTGCCCAAGTATCACAAGCAAAGTTGGAAAATGGTAGTATCCTAAGGATGCATATTTCCTTAAGATTATTGGAGTCAAAGAATTTATTCTTTAAGAAGTCTTGAGTTGGAGCTTAATAAGAATTCTCTTCTCCCTTCACCGGTCCATGCGGACTCCGCATTGGTTTCTTATTTTCTTTTATTAAGATTCTCTTCCTCTCCTGGTCAGTGCGACTACCGCTCCAGTTTCTTGCATCATGTTTATAATTCCAAGTTATCACCTTATAAAGATAAGATTAAAATGAGGTTGCATAGCATGTTTATGATTCTAGTATCACCTAAATCTTTAAAAGCTCAAGACTTGCTCCTTTTATCTTAAGTGAGAATTTTAATCATGAACATTCTTTCAATGTATAAATTGACCTCATGATTAAGGTAGGCCTAAAGTGATTTTTAAATAGCTACTGAGTTGGTTCTATAATTTCTTTCAAGATTACCAAAAAGAATTAGTTTCTAAAAGAGTTTTAAGGCTTGAAATGATATTAGGGAAACTAATATCTTGCATGTACTTAAAATGAGATATTAAGCAATTATGTGAGGTTCATGATTCAGAACTGATTCTAGTTAGTATTACTATGATTTGATATGTTTGAAGTTGTGATAATTATGTTTATTGATAAGGAATAATTCTATGCATGTTAGAAGTGAAATTAGCTACATAAAGCAACCGTAAAGCTTTAAATATGATTTACTGCCTATGCTGCCTCATATGGTTTAATAATGTTCTTAAGGCTTATGATTAATGGTAATGATGGTAATTAATCCCTTAGATGCATAATTAATTAGTTTGATAATTGAGGTTACCCGATTCTAGAGTTTCGGTTATTTAAGATAGCTTTTCGGTAAGGATTTATGATGATGCTTATTAAGTATTTGATTTCATTGAATGATTTCATGGCTTGCATGTTATAGTTGCTGTTGCAAACAATGAGAATGCTTATGCATGAAATAATGAAATATTCTTTGTTATTTAAAAATTTACCCTTGTTGCTGGAAGAAAGTATATTCCTGTAAAAGTGTAATTTGGAAAGGTTCTGGCTAGGAAAGACTTGGTATTTAAGCGTGTCCATTTGTGACCCACCTCTTTCCTGGAATCTCCAGGTGCATGATTACAGTTGGTATATATTATTCCAAATAAGACTATAAATGAGAAAATGTTATAATGATTATGAATTGAGAATTGTATTATGATATAACATGCAAAGACTTAATGGTGACTTAAACATATAAGAAAATGATCCTTTGGACCCATCAGACTATAGGTGGTGAAAAGGTGATTCTTGCCCCCTACCCGTTCTCTCAAAAGGGTAGAGTTGGGATTTTAACTTATCAAAAGGGATAAGTATATGCTAGTGACGACTAGTAAGGTATGAGCTCATAACCTAGATTACTCCCAAAAGGGTGGAGTATAGGGTGGCCCAGGAAAATGATGATGAAAGTAACTTTAAGTCACCTAAGAAACTAAGTAAATGCATTATGTGAATATGATGTTCTGCTATGCATAGTATTATGAAATGATGATAAGGAATATGATGTGGTTTTATGCATAATTATGTTATTATATATGAAAGGAAAAGTTCATTATAAACATGACATGCTAAGTTTATGATGCATTATAAGACGCATGATTAAAACCGACAAACCTCGGTAAAGTATATTTTCGAACTTAATAAATCAATCTTAGCATGCTCACTATTTCATAATAAACTCGAGGTTCCTGGGACGATGATGATGACACAATGCATCATGAGGTGAGTACCCTGAGATTCTTTTATAAGTTTCTCACTCCCTCTATTTTTCTTTCCATCTCGTCTTCAGAAACGGAAGGAAGCGTTCGTGAATCACATTGAGGCTTTCACCTGGTAGCTGAACTTGATCCTGCTAGTTTCACTCGTATATTTCAGATATCTATCCCTATCCTTGGAGTGTTATTACTAGGTGCCATTAATGGATGTCCTTCCATCCATATATTATTTATGTTTTGTTAGATTGCCTACACCTAGTCTTATTCTGTTGGTAGGCAAACTATCTATGTGTTATGTAATTATGGATGTTATATGATGGAGCCAATATGATGTGTTTTTCATGCTATATCTCACGTTATTCGCTTTATTTCGATTATTGTTCACGTTATGTGCGGCTCACGTTTTCAATTATGTTTTAAAAAAAAATGGCTCGTAATTTCACTAAGTATTTTCAAAGTATGATGAAAGAACTGAAGCAAAGAGTAAAGTCTAGTAATTAATCAGATACAACCTAGGTGTATTCGGTTAATTATTAGGGTGTTAACATAGAACTTGATTGCAGCTTTAATCAAGTTAGGGAACGGGTTTTCTTCTAAATTTTGTGCGGTCATTCAATTTATTGTTCTGTTGTATTGATTCAAAGTTGATCATTTTTGTTTGGTTTTTTTATGATTCCATTGTCTTGATTATTATTATTATTATTATTATTATTATTATTATTATTATTGTGACATGGTAGATCATTTTTACAAATTGTTGCTTCATCTGATTTTATTTATTAGATATTGATCATTTGTTTTTTTTCCTTTATTCAACATCACCTGGGCTTTAGGTGTCTAGCCCATGGGACTACAAAACATCCTTTAAGAAAAGATATCTTAGACTAGATTATTTTGCAAAATGTCTAGAGTGATTTCTATTTTAACCAAGTTTTGGCTTTAATTGCTTGGCTAGTTTAACTCCTATTCTTGATTTTGTTAGCTCATTATAAGCTTGGTTGACAGGTTTAACCAAATAGACCAGTTTTAGATTCTTATTTGCATGTTTGTTGCATATTTGTAGTTGTTGCGGGTGTGAATAATTTTCCCTTCCATTAATATTATTTTTTAATAATTGAGTCCCTAAGAAGGTTGCATTGAAACGGTTGTTTTTGATCCAATGTGATCCACTTGGTTCTAATTTGATGTGTGATATAGTTTTAGGTTCTTAATAGTGATTTTAATGATTTGATTGACTTGCCTTTCTATCTTCTAATGTGCCTACTAACTAGATATGGGCTTTTGTTATACTTAGGTAGTAATATTCTTAGCATAGTACACATATAAATAAAAATGGCAGCTTGTTTATTAAACATTAATTAAATAATGATCTAAGACATAATATCATCCAACATCTAATAATTCTATTATTTTCATTAGATTATGATTGCAAAATTCAAGCATGATTTTGTCATCAACTTTTTATAATCATGATCACCATCATCGTGATTAGGAAGTTTTGTGAATTGCTTGAAAGTTGGGAAAAAGTCCTTGAAAGTGCAAACAAGCTTAAACCTTACTTAGTGAAAGTGAATACTTGGGGTATTTCTTTGAATGATTATAGTAATGTTCTTGCTTTAATATGCTCATATATGCTTGAAAACTAATTGGAGAAAAATTATGTATTTGCTACTTGTGAGCACCAGTTTAGAGAAGATCAAGGGTAATTTAAGAATAGGAATGACTAAATTTGGTAGTCTATCTCTATCTTTCAGTTGTTGTTATAATCCTTTTATTGATTAAAATGTTAAGTGTTAGAGAAGTAAAGCATAGATACTCCTTTATCTTGTTTTGGAATTTTTGATTAAGCTTTGAAGAAACAATAAGGGAGACCCAAAACATTTCATTTTAAGAGGGGTGGCATATGCTTTTGTCGTTGTGGCTTAGCAAATCATCAAATCTTTTTTTCCCATGCGAAGTTTGTTCCAAGTGCATTAGGGCAAGATCATTTACACATTGACTATTTTCTATAAGGAAGTTTATTCCATTGTCCTTCATCTATGTATGTATATTTACTAATTTACTAATTGCAGAATGATTCAATTTTTTTATAATAAGGTCTATTCATGCTTCTAGTTATTTTTCTTGTGGTTATTTTTTAAGGTAAGAAGGAAATTTTAGTTTGAATGATTATTATGTTGTTGTAAGGATAAAACATGATTTTTTATATATCTTTTTGCTATGCTTGTTTCACTTATTTGTCTTTTCATTTGTATTTAAAATGTGACTTGATCCTTGTTTGATTCCTTTAACTCTAGATTAATGTCAAAATTATGGCAATTTTAAATTGCCATAATTGTTTTTTTTTTTTAAATTGATGTGCAAGTTATGGCGGTTTCAAACTACCATAATTATTTTTTTTAAAATTTCACTGCGGATTATGGAGGTTTTGAACCGCCATAATTTTCCTATGTTATGGGGACTATTTAGGCTAATTGTGGTTACAAAGCTAATTGTATTTTTTATAACCGCACAATTTACCTAATGGCGATGGTAATTACGGTTCCTGTAATAGCCATAATTTTGAAAATGAAAAAGACCGCCCTAATTTACTTATTTTCTTGTAGTGTGACACTCCAGAGAAGGGGGATAAGTATAGGAGCAGAGCAAGATTAGTAGGAGTACACGACCCACAAAATGATAAGGCTGGTTGGCAGGATCAAAGTGCATTTACCAGGTGAGAGCATCAACGTGGATTAGGAACATAACCATTGCCCTTTGAAGATGAGATGGAAAAGAAAGAGATAGCAAATGAGAAACTTGTACAAGAATCTCAGTAGGGCTTTCAACTCTAACAAATGTCATCATCTTCGTCATCAGGAACCTAAGGTTTTATTATGAAAATATTGGACATAAATAAGATTCATTTATTAAGTTTCAAATACCATTATCTGAGGCTTGTATCTTTTAGCATGAATCTTAATGTCATGAATGCATTATACCATATTATGAAATTCATGAATGCTTATGTCAACATACCACAAGACTTGAAGGAATTATCATAACATAAGGAATATAATTCATCTTAATATAGTCTTTCCTCTTTACTTTCTTTGGTCACTTAACTTTCTTGTTTTTTTTATGGGGCCACCCTAGTACTCTCTTCTTTTGAGGGTTCTAGGTTATGAACTCATACCTAATTAGTTATCACTAGTCTACACTTATCCTATAGATAAGCAAATTCCTTAACTCTTGAGTTCGGGTTAAGGGACATAGGATCATCTTTCATAACCATTAATTCCTGGAGTCTAAAGGATCACCTCTTTGGGTCACCTTCCATAACCATTAATTCCTGAGTCTGAAGGATCCCTTATTGGATCACCTCTCATAACCATTAATTCTTGGAGTCTAGAGGATCATTTCCATGTGTCTTATGTCACCTTCAATCTTAGCATTTCATTTAGATATGCAAATATGAGCATATAAATATGGCTAATATCATAACTTATCATTCATCATTTCATTCTCAAAATTCCATAATTTTTCTAAGTTCACAAATTTGGCAAAAATCCAATAGCATAAGACTTGGAACGGAATTTCCGAGTTTGCTTCTGTCACATAGTATATCAAACATATATCTCAATCAATCATTCATAATCACAATATGCCATAAATCATCACGTAATTGATCACATAAGCATATATCACATTCTTTGCATATATCCATAAGCATGTTATCATCAATATATCATAATAGTATATATGCTCCTATCCAGATATGGAAATAAAAGGGTTAAGCTAATGCATATGCTATGCTCAACAAGATATATACAATTATACTAGAGATCATCATTTGCATAATTCAAGAATCAAACATTACCAAATCAATAGCCATGAATTTCCATTTAAGATAAAAGAGGCAAGTCTTGAGCTTTAAACATTTAGGTGATGGCTAAAATCATAAATATGCTATGCAATCTCATTTTTAATCTTTATCATTATAAGGTGATAACTTAGAAATATAAATATGATGTGCAAGACTTGAAATATAAATATGAGAATGCAAGTTCACTTTTAAGTCTTCTAGGGTTAGGTGATAACTTAAAATTTAAACACGATATGTAAGACTTGGAATTTAAACATGAAAATGCAAATCCATCTTCTTATCTTCAAGATTTAAGGTGATAACTTGAAATATAAATATGATATGCAAGGCATGGAATTTAAACATGATATGCAAGTCCATATTATTATCTTCAAGAATTAAGGTGATAACTTGAAATCTAAACATGATATGCAAGGCTTGAAATTTAAACATGATATGCAAGAGCTTGAAATATAAACATGGATGCAAGTTCATTTTATATCTTGTTAAGCTCAAAACTCAAGACTTTTAGAGAACGAAACTCTTTAACCTCAAATAATCTTAACAAAAGGGAAGTGAGCTTTAGAGTCCTTTATTACCATGGTTCCAAGAACCTTATTTCTTGAATTCATCATCAAGCTCAAAAAGAAACAATCCAAAGAAAATCCATCATTTTTCCATTAATCTTTTAACAATAAAGAAAATGAAATCTTGAGCTTTAGAGGTCAATTATATGATGGATCCTCAACCACCACCATGATTCCTCATCATCAAGCCATGATCATTAATCAAAATAACCAAAAAATATAAGAGAAGAATAAGAGAAAGAACATGAAATAAAATCCCTATCAAGAGTGTTTTCCCATTTGCAAAGAGAAAGCTTAATCTTTTGTAAAGAAATGGAAGAATAAATCTTCTCTTGAAGCTTAAATGGATTAAGCCAAAGGAAAAAGAAATGGAAAGAAGATTTTTTTTTTGTGTGTTTGGCAATGGAATTGATAGGTGTTTGGGAGTTAATCTATGGTGAAGATGTAGTGGTTTGAGGTTGAGAGCTTAGGTGGAGGTTAAGAATGGAGGTTCTTGAAGATGAAGGAGAGGAGGAAGAAGAGAGCTTGAGGTTGGAGAGAACAAGACTCCTTTTTTTACCTAACTTAGTTGGCAAGTTTTGGCCAAAAATATGAATGGTAAGAATGAGAGTTTGAAGAGTATTTATAGTGAAATAATCAAGAAAAGAAGAAGAATGCTTACATGATTTATGCTAGCACATGAAAATGCTCCATGTTTTATGCAAACATATTGGCCAAATTTTGGGATGAAAATAATCCATGTTTTATGCAAAAAAATGTTCTTGTTAGGCATGCATGGTTAGTGGAAATTTTATAACCTTTAATGAATGTATACATCATAGATTTACATCATGTGACCTTGTGCTTTAATGGGTGTTTTTAATTTTTAGCATGGAATTGTCTATATGCATGTATGTGGTTAAGAATGCGCATGATGTATGTGATTGAATTATTGTATTGTCATCTTAATCCAATGACTTAGATTCATTCTTGTTTAAAGACAAGTCTAGGGATTTGTGCAAATGACATTGTAGTAATTATTAAAGTAGTGGCAATTATTAAAGTAGTGGCATTGTAGTAATTACTTTAACCAAGACAAGGGTATTTTTGTAATTAGACAATGACAGTGGTATTCTTGTAATTGCATGTATAGGATAAGGGTGTTTTTGTCATTAACTAATAAGGCAAGGGTAATTTGGTAATTTCTTTTACATAGTAAGGGTATTTTCCTAATTTTACTAAATAATGACATTTTCGTAATTCTTTGCATCTTTTTCTAGACACACTTGATTATTCTAACATTATTTGTTATTAATCAATAATAAATCACCAATGTTAACCCTTCCCACTATGGGGCCAATATCTACTGCCTAGTCGGTAAATCAATTGCTCGAGTTCATCGAGTCAATTAGCCTAGACGAAATTTGGGATGTTACATCTACCATTAGGTTTAAAATTATCTAATAGAATTAAGTCATAGAAAATAATGATACTAACTACATATCAATTGCTTGATTATAAGCTTATGGATTTATAGTGTGATCTATATGAGGTTGTAGTGCGAGGTACTATAACAAGTGAACTATATCAGATGAACAGAGGTGTTACATCACTAGAAATACATCAGATGAGAAGTATATTAGGAATCCTATGAGTTATATTCTCAAGCCTAAAGTTCATAATAAGATTATGTCAAAGAAGCAATGAAACAAACAAACTAATTATTATGTAAACAACCAGAATGCCGAGTAATTATTTGACGAATCCTATGACCTTTTTATTCTTAAGCACAAGTGCACTCATAATACTATATTTGATGAGTAAAGGGATAAGCAAGCTAGTTATTTCAAAAGAAATCGAAGATACTTTAATTATTTTAATATTATGTAAGATATCTTTGTGTAGTAGACTAGTATTTTTCCTACTAGGAATCTTTGATTCTCATTCCTGCTATTATTATATTTTTACATAGATTGCTATGATGGTGATTATTTTGTGGAGTTCTCAAATATTGGCCTTAGATCTAGAGTTTCTGAATGACTTGGTGATAGAGAATTTAGTCAACCTTTTATTTTCTTGTTAGTGAATATTGAGTAGTACCTTACCTAGACTAGAGGGTTCCTGGGTAAACAGGTAAGGTTTTGACAGAGTTATATATGATGTTGCTTTGTTGTTGAATAATACAATTATGTATTTTTGACATAGTAATTATGTTCTAATTTAACAACTTAGAGAGAAAGCATTTTATGTTTGTCATGAAAAGCAAGCTCATGTGTAATATATATATATATACTCCTCAAAGGTCAAGTAGAGATAACAAGTAACAACCTCATTATAAGGTTATGGTGTAACATCCTCCCAAGTACAATGTCATCATTAAGTCATGACATTATGCTTAGGAGTTGTTACTTATAATTTAGCGGACCTTTCTTAGTTATCTATAGCAAGACTGATTGAATCGTGAAGTAACTAATATTGTTCTATTAAAATGTATAACAAAGAAACATAACATTTATTGAATACATAATTGAGTACAAAAAGGAAGCTTTTCTATGAGCTTTAGTACATATATTCTCTAATAGAGTTACATACATATCCATTTCACTAAATACAACCTAATACAAGCGTTAACTACTACCCTATTGCAATTCCGAGTTCTTTTGCATAGCAGCATCATAGTCATCTGGCTTAGCCTGGAGACGACACGGAAACACAAACATATAGGGATGAGAATTATACAATTCTCAGGAGGCAACTCCAAGTTACACAATCATAATATCATCATCATTGCCCAGCCACTTTGATTTATCAAGAAAATGTGATCATGCAATATATATATCAGAGGTTCATTTTAAAGTTCAAAAATCATCGTTCTGAAGTGGGTTTATTTTATTATTCAATCACTTAATATACACACGTAATCAACTCCATATCATAGTATTGCATTCTGAAATATACATTCCTTCAATACATCAAGGGGACTTTTCTGTGCCCATAAAAGGAGACTTTTCGTGCCCATAAAGGGGGATATGCGTGCCCTTTACACATAAAAGGGGACTTTTATCTTTAACATATACATCATCATCAAACTTATATAAGTATCCATTCACAATATAATTTTCAATTAGGTCTCATAAACTAATCGTTTAGGTTGCTAGCATGCATTCACATACATCATACTTGAACAAAAATGTCATTATTTCATCAATTCAAAGCATTGTTGCATTTCCCGCATAATGGCAATTTCACATGTTCAAAGCACAATTTATTTGCACATCAAACAATCAATTCAGATGCTATAAAAATTCTCAAGGACACTTCAATGTGTTCACAAGATCCCATAAAATTTTCAGGAAAAATAATTCTCTAACTATGTTAAAAAAATTAGACAAATTGGTACTCAGGAACCCCTTACATGCCAATATTTCCTCTACTTTTTGAATCTACAATGGTGCATTTTGTTTAACAAGTAACAAATACTTCTCACTTCAAGACCAAATCTTCACTAGAAGATCTAAAGGTACTATTCCAGATAACATTATTTTGCACATACCTGCAACTATTGTAAGCATTATCTATAATGTACCAAAATCAAATGAATATGAATCATAGCAATATGAATTTTGTTAAACATTAACTGAATGATGCTAGTGAGAAATATATCTTATTGCTAAGTTCATAATTGGAAGTATCAAAAGTATAACAATTTACAATTTTACAAGAAAAATGATATGTAAGTTCTAGATATCTTATAAGTTCCTTCAAATTTGGAAGGTTTGGGAAAGGCTGGAAGCGGACCTATTGATTGTTCTCAAGATGACTACGACAGAAAATGGTTGTAGTTAGCTAAAGCTAACAAAGAGTGATTAAGGGAAAAACTTATCAGCAATTACATGATCTTTAAGTCCATTATCCAATAAAATATGGTATTGACCCGCTCAACATATTTCCATCAAGCCATCTGCATCCATGAATAAAATTACTCCACTAACCACAACATTAGTTTGATTGACAAACCATGAGGCATCAGTAGCTTCAATTAAAAATGAATCTAAAACTTACATTTCAACAAGACCAGGCAATTTTGTGATGTCCAGGAATATTGCCCGACAAATTTTATTAGACAATAAATTGCCAACACCAGGAACATAAAGCAATTGTCATTAGATCACTGGAATTTTCTTTTAATAGGTCATTGAAACATTCTTTACATCAAACTAAATGGCTTTTCTTTTATTCTCCTCTTTTTAGGGGAGTGAGTGGATCATATAGAGGATAGTTGTATAATTAGAAATAGAGGGAAGCCTAGAAAAACTAGAGATGAATCAATTAAAAGATATTTAAATATTAATAGTTTAAACATAAAGATGATCTATGATAAAGTACTATGGCATCAAATGGAGAAAGGCATATTAGTTGTTGTTCTCAGCTAAGATCTAGTGATATAAAATGAATCCACATATAGACAAAATCAAAACCTCAAAAGAAGTAAACCTTTACATTGAAACTATTCTTGGTTGTAGATCTAGTTCCAAGTGGACCCATGACCATGAAAGGTAGACATAGGTTGTAACACCCTAATATTTAACCCAACACGCCTAAGACGCATTAAGATTAATTATTAGTTATTACTTCCTTTTAAACTCATTTGTGAAATTACTTAGCGGAAAATACGGTAAAATTTTTTTTGAAATACATGTGCAAAATCAAAATGCGAGCCTTCGCGTACCATATAAAAGAAACGTAAAGCGGAAGAACAAATAAATCATGTAAGGCAAAGGCAATTAGGAACACCTCAATCATAAAAACATCCATCATAATATTAGTCATAATAGTTTAGTACATCATATGGAACATAAAGGAAAGCATAAAGTCATACCCATATAAGTGGGTAGAGCTTGTAGTACAGAAATATAAAATACAAGAAAACATAAATAGTGGATACAAGAGAAGTCCCAAAAGATACATCCCAAACTAAGACTACCCACTCCCTCGAGCTATGGATGACGCTCCTCCTCGTTCCTCGACGGCACATACCCAATGAGCTGGGCAGCTCCTCGGGTGCATGTAGACGGAAGGGTGGACGAACATGACCTCTACGGCATGGGTGCATCTCAGGCGTCGTGCTAGCCTCGGTTCGTGACCGTCTCCTCGCTACCCCTCCCAATATCCCGAACCGTAGGGGCAGAACCCTTCGAGAAAGGATGAGAAGGGGGATCCTTCTGGCAGATCGGTCTCCGATACCTCGGGCGAGGAACGTTGGGATAGCCACGTCCTGAAGAAGATGATGGTCGAGGCGCAGTTCTCTCGTCGAAGGTCACGTCCTCTCAAAAATTATTCATCGCCAAAGGGAGAAGTGAGGGTGAAATGGAAGCTGGAGACCGAAAAAGCCAACGGACGATCCATGTATGCAAAAATGTGTACAACACAATGACCCTCAAAATGGTAAGGCTAATGGTGGATCGTAGTGTAGCTCCACATGGGCGCGTCAACAAAAATCACGAACGACGCCATCATAGTCTGAAGACGTAATGGAAAAAGAAACGAGAGAAGGGTGAGAATCTTGCTAAAGAATCTCAGTAGGGAAATCCTCTATCCTAGTGTCATCGTTTACGTCCCTAGGAACCTTGGGTTTATTATGAAAAAGTTAAACATGCAAAGGTTCATTATGAGGTTTCGGAATAATTATCCAAGGTTCATGTCTTTTATGATGAATCTTAATGCATGTATGCAGCATAGTAGAACATGAATGCATGGCAATACTTTAGGAAAACCAAACAATAATCAATCATTATATAAGTGGCATGTAACTTCTCTTGAACATCATTCCTTCTCTTCAAACTTGTGACACTAAGCATCATAATAGTAAGCTGCACCCTTAAAACTAGGCTATGAGCTCATACCTTAACTAGTCATCACTAGTTCTTACTTATCTCTTGATAAGCGAATCATAAACATAATCATAATCATCATAATCCCGACTCCTAGAGTACGGGGTAGGGGCCTAAGGATCACCCATCATGGGACTTTTCCTTCTTTGAAATGCATCGACTATTAAGCCAACTTTGTCCGCTTTGGAGGCTAATGTTGATGCCCCGGTTTTACCTTTCTCCTCATGGCAGGAGAAGTACGTCTCGGTGTGTCACATTAAACATCTTATTTTTCAAAACTTTCTAAGTCTCTCAAATTTGACGGAAATTCGGTAGCATAACAAGCAGATTTCCTCAAATAATCATGCCACATAACTCACATAATGCATGTTGTCTCATAAATCAAATAAACCCTTCAATCATAAAAACATACTTTCTTGATTCATCTATATCACATGGTCTCATGCATTATGCCCACAATATACCGAAATCATCATCACAACACAACATGAATCCTCATGTTATCAAACTCATAACATTAACACATTCATACATAACACAAGCATACTCGCTCGGTCTCATCACACTTCCTATCTCATATTATCTTATGCTTTGGCCCTTAGGGTCTTAAACTTATGTTCCAATCATTCTAATACCCATATTACATCCTTCTTACACCCAAGAGATCATCACTTATAATTCTCATTAAGATTTAGGCTTACTAAAAATTCCATACAGCATTATACATTTAAGGGCAGAAAAATATCATACGCTTCCGGGCTCTGAATCTCCGTTTGTGACCCTTTTTAAGATCCGTCTTCACCTAAGGCTCCATAATCAATTCCTAAACCAATATGAGGGATTCCTAGGCATGTTTACTAAGTTATAAGTCATTTTTCCTCAATATAACTATGCTGGAACAGAATTGCATATTAACATGTCTAAGTGTGCTAGAATTCCCATTTTAAGTCCTTATCATCACCTTAAACTTTGTAATTAATACCTAATCATTTATGAAGGATTTTTATACATGTTTTACTGATTATGAACCATTTATCCTTGAATTAATCATGCTGGAATAGGTTTGTATTTTTCCATAGTTAGGTGTTCTAGAATTCTCAATTTGAACCCTTTTTAGTTACTTAATCTTTTCTAACTTCTCTAAAATGTTCCTTACTTCACTCAAACATAATTTTACACATTTCCACACCATAAAACAAATTTAGTACAGTGGCCAAACATGGAGTTACAGAACCAAAATGATTTCACTAAAAACCACATAAAATCATGCTTTAGAAGTACATAGTTTTACTAGTTTTCTCTTGGAATATTTTAGGAACTCAAAACTCTTTTAGAACTCAAATCCTCACATTAAAATCATGTAATTACACATGAGGTCAATAGCTAAATTAACTTGCTCATAAAATAGATTTAAAATATATAATTTCATTCATAATGTTGCTTAGGTGCTCCTAAGCTTAGAAAAATTGCAAAGCATGAACTATGGACACTTGTGATTAGAGGAACTCACACTAAGTCCATCATCATCACCACAAGGCCGAATGGCTTCTTTGAAAAGCTAACATTTTCTTAAAACCTTACATAGGATACTTGGGCAAGTCTTTGAGCTCTAGATCATTAAAGTGATGACATAAACTTAAACATGCTATGCACCTCATTTTATTCTTCATTAGAAAATAAAGTGAGAGCATAAAATAAACATGAGATGCACTCATTTGTTATCTTTAGAGTTTAAGTGATGGCATAAAATATAAACATGCTAGACAAGAAAGTAAACATGAAATGCAAGGTTCAATTCTTTATTTTAGTGCTCTAGGCCCCTTGAGGTATTTACCCCAAATCAACAATCAACTTTAAGGTTGAAATAGGTAGGCTTTGAGATTTATTAAGTGAGGATGCACATTCTTGTTTTAATCTTTAAGTTGTTTAGTGATGACTTGAAAATAAACATGCTATGCAAAGCATTAAAGTAAACATGAATGCATCTTATTTTAGATCTTAGCTAGAGCTCTTTGTGAGACTTTAAAGGAACATAAAACCTCAACCCATTATGTATCATAAAGCAAGCTTTAGAGTTCTTAGGACCTAGACTTCAAAGAAGTCTTAAGGTTTTTGAACTCCATCATCAAGCTCAAGAAAATGATTCAAGTGGCAAAAACCACAACAAACATTCAAAGAACTATTCTCATATTTTTAGCAAACCTTTTTCCCAAAACCAAAACAAGGAGGCCGAAACCAAGAAGAAAAAGAAATGGGAACCAAAGCTTGAACAAGATAAGAAAAAGGAAAACCAAAACCTAGGAATGAAAACCAAAACTTTGAACTAGGAAAAACCAAGAAGGAACCGAAATCATAAGGGAAAGGAAATAAAAAACCAAAACTTTGAACTTGTAAAGAAAGGGAAAACCAGTTTATATATGGTCAAAGACCAAGATCCAAGCTTTAGAGGCTTCTCTCATGACAAACAGACCTCATCATCAAGCTAAAGTTTTGTTCAACAAAAGGCACCATGGCCAAAAATACAAAGGAAGAAGAAAAGAGTTTAAAAAAAAACCAAGAGAAAGCTAGAAACTTTTTCCAATATAGTAAAGAAAAACTTAAAAGAAAACCCCTACCTAAGGAAGTCTTTGAAATGGAAGAAAGAAAGCTTGATTCTTGAAGAGTGAGAAGACAAAATCTTTTCTTGAGTGTGGTTGTGTGTTCGGCCAAGAAGGGAACTCAAGGGAGGTGATTTTTCCTTGAGTTTCTAATTGGAAATGGAAAGTTTAAGTGTTTGAGAGATGGTTTGAGGTGAGGTAGTGGTGGTTTATGATTGTTTGTGGTGGTGGAAAGGTTCTTTGAGGGAAGGAAATAGAAGAGCAAGATGAAGAGAAATTGAGAGCAAAAGGAAGAAAATGCAAGAAAGCTTGAACTTGGCAAAGCTTCTAAAGTGTAACCAAGTTCTTCCAAGCTTGGTATTTATAGAAAATTTTGCACAATGGTGGCTGCCAAGGGAGAGAGGCCGACGGCCTCTTGGTCATTTGGGGAGGAAAATATCTCTTGATTGGTATGGGCAAAGGCATGGCAAAGCATGGTTGAAAGCATGGTGAGTGTAATACTGAAAATTATTTAAAAATTAATTTGAGCTTTATTAGTCATAATTTCAAAAATTTGATAGTTTAGTTGATGAGGATGGCCCAGCAAAAAAAAAATTCAAGGCAGAGGTGAATAAGTAACCTCAGGCCCAAGCAACTGCAAGGAAACCCAAGAATCCAAGACAGGAAATGCCCGGGATTGAAAAAGAGAGGGTTAAGGTTAGAAATAGTTGGGAATAAGGATTTTATACCTGGAATAAATATTTGGGCAATGTTTGGTTACTAGTACGAATGTTTACCGTTCATAAAATTTAAATATGCGATTTCTGAACAGAAATATAGTTTAATTATACAAAAGGATAATGTCTATCCTTTAATACATGTGTAAGGCTATGATTTAATCTTGCTTACAAGATTAAATCCTAGCCATCCATTTTTATTACTAGAAAACTATACCTTTTTGACTCATTTATTAATATCCTAATTAAGATAAATTTTAAGCCACAAAAACTTACCTTTCAAGCCTTCATTCTCGGCCAAGAAGGAAACACAAACAGCCACCATTGTTCTTCTTCAAGAACATCAAAGAAACTTGATTCAAACCTCCATTTTCCTAGCCTGAGCTTGATAAAACCTCAAACTTCCTTCACTAAACTTATTCTACACCATAACCTACAAATCTAATGGATTATAATTTGAATCCATCACTTTTTCCAACTTTGAAGGCACACAATCTGAGGTTAAAGGAAGGGTTTGATGTTGTTGGGAAGCTTTGAAGTGAAGCAAAAGCATTCTAGAGCATCCTTTGGAATTAAGCCACAAATCTCTAAAAGTAGGGTTTTCTTGCCTTTTCTTTTTCAAATTTGTTCTGATCTGTTTTGGATGAGTTTGTCCAAAATTTCTAGTTATGTTGGATGATATTATGTTGATATTGATGTGTAAATTTTGGTGGTGGGTTTGGATGGTGTTAGAAAATAGTTTTTATCAAAATAAGTTTGGACTAGGTTGCTGGAATTTATTTCTTGTAGGCAGCAGTGGTTACGAATTTTTGGAATATTTGTGGGTGTTTTCATGAGCTATAAAAATTATATATTGGAGTAAACATCTTAAAATAATTACCTGAATTTTCTTAGGTGTTATTTTTAAGGTTTGATGCCTGAAAAATCAAAACCAAATGAGGCAGATGCTTCCTGATTGTTAGGCTGGAGCAGTAAACTTGTCCGAATTTATTACCATAGCAAATGATTGAACTAGCTCTTGAAATTTTTACACGAAGTTACTAATAATTGAAGTGTCACTGTGAATTTTATTGTGAATTAATTCAATCATTTTCTGGGTTAAAAATTAGAACTGGTTCTAGTCTGGGAATTGGTGGCCCTGACCACTAAATTTGTACATTTTCCTGAGGTAGTTATAGAGCTTCTATGTCCTGAAATGTTTACAGGTTATTCTAGACACATTGAAATGTCATACAGAATTTTGTGACTCTTGAAATGACTGTTTGATATGATAATGAAATGTTGAGCCTAAGGTAACTTACCCATTGTGTGGGAATGGAACAATGCTTTGAATTGAGAATGTAATGGCACTTTGGCTTCTAGTATGACATGAGTATTTGATATTAAGTGTTTGGCCATGTGACTTATGACATATAAATGCATGCTATGGATTTTAAAGATTGAAGTATGAGAAAAGAATGAGAATTTCATTGTGAATGATTGCCTATATGTGGCCTATGTATGCATTTGAGAAAAGAGAAAAGTATATGATGCCATTATAAGGATGTATAAATTTAAAATTGTGCATGTTCGACATATGGACAAAATAGAAACAAGACTTAGATTGAATGAGGGAAGGTGAAAGTAGTAACTTCCAAAATTTATTTTGAGTCGGTAGACGTATCGGCTAGGGATAGAATTATGTAGAATTGAAAAAAATAAAGTTCGATAACCACGTATAGGAATAAGCTCAGTCCTGTAGCGTCTGTTCCCTTGTGTGGTGTGATCCACCATAAATACCCATTGGATATAAACGGATATATTGTAGAATTGTCCACTGAAATTACCGTTGGGTGACTCAGTATTTCCTATGTCAATGAAAAGAAATGCACTGATTTGATCTTTGGCCATAAGTGATACCATGTCACCTTGAGATAAATTCAATGCATGTATTATATGCTACTTATCTTATTTTGAATTGTCTACCTTGTGTAACTTAGTAATTGTTGGAATGTGATGAGATAAATACTTGAAGTGACGAAATGCTAAAAAAAACCCACTTTGGAGGAATGGTTTTTGAACATTAAAACTGAATCTTTAATATATGTCGCATGCTCACATTTTCTTAATAAACAGAAATGGCTAAGTGTAACGCCAATTTTATGTAATTTTTACTGTCATTAGAAATTACCGAATTACCGTAGGTAAATATTATATAAAATTTGAGACCAAACAATCCTCAATAAAGGAATATAACGTTAGAAGAGAAGTTAGGAGCAATTCGTGCAAGCATTGCAAACCCCAATTTCTGTATGTGTAAAATGACCAAAATGCCCTGAGGTTATTTTACTCAGAAAATGAGGATCGTGGGCCCCACCCGTCCTCAAGGGGATGTTTTGAGGATAATAAAGGATTGTTTGTGTTATGTGTGTTAATAGAGGAGAAGAATCTCAATTTTGAGTTTCGACGCGAAATGACCAAAACGCCCTCGTTTTAACTCAAATTTGCGTGCCACTTGAGCCGAACCTCACTAAAATATTTTAAAAGGTGTTTTTAAGTTATGAATGACCATTGGTTAAGTCCGGATGGTCCCGGCAATTTTTGGGTAAATTACCGTTTTGCCCCTCTGTTGAGTTTTGCAAATTTTGAGATTTTCAATTTGTCTAACGAAACCTAAACAATATTAGGCTCAAATTAAAGCTTATTAAATTCTAATTACTAATCTAGAGTCAAAATTATTTATTTAGATTGATTAGAACCTAAAATTGCTTAAAACACCCAAATTGCTTAGTAATTCACTTAAGCCCTTAACCGTAAATTCTCTAAATTGCATGAATACCTTGCCTACACCTAAATAATACATGGAACACACAAAATCCTCTTCCACAAGGCTGTAATGCCGAAATTATTGAGTAATAAGTCAGAAAATTATTACACAAAAATCCAAAGAATGAAAACAAAGAATCATGAAAACATGGAAACATGATTCCATGTTTTAAGCCACCAAACAAAATGATTTTTCTTCCTTATTTTTTTCCTCTAATTTTTGGTCAGATTTCCTTCCTTCCTTTGTCCATTTATGAGCTGCAAAATCTCTATAAATAGGCATGCTTGAAGATAGTTTAGATGCTTAGTTCATAACTTACACAAATTCTAGTCTTAGGAGCACCAAAAGCTTTCTTTCTTTCTTTCTCTTGGCCGAATTCTCCCTTCAGCTTTTCAAGGATATTTTGCTTCATTTCACTCAAGGAAACCAAGTTCTCTTCCTTTCTTTCAAATCAAATTAGGTAGGGAGGTGTTTCTAAGTTCATTTTATGCTAAGACAAGTTATGTTTCTAGCTCAAAAATGATGTTTTCATGAGCTTTTTTAAGTTTTCATTTTCAGTTTCTTCTTCCTTTCTTTTTAAAGTATTTCGGCCATATGGCCTAGCTTATGATGAGACCATGGTTTGATGATGAGATTCTTGAGTGTTGGTTGCAAAGCTTTCACAAGTTAGATCTCTAAAACTTGAAGGTTTCACTAGTTTCCAAAACTTCTAAAATTTCAGTTTTTCTTTCCTTATTTTCCTTTCATGGTTTCGGCCAAATGGCCTAGGAAGGAATGAAATGATGGCTTGATGATGAGGACCTTGAATATGGGTTGTAAATCCATCACAAGTTAGGCCTCTAAAGCTTGAACATTCCATTTAATGCAAAACTTTAAAGAATAATGTTTTTATCTTGAGGTTTGAATATGAAATATGTTTTTTTTTACTTTGTCTTGCTAAGATACATATATTGGGTTGAAATCATAATTCTCTTAAAGTCTTGAAGGAGCTCTAGTAAAGAGATCAAGTGAACTTGCATCCATGTTTAAGTTTATGCCTTGCACAGCCATATTTATTTTATGTCATAACTAAATTCTCAAGAATAAATAAATGAACTTGCATATCTCATGTTTAAATTTCAAGCTTGCATTTCATGTTTAAATTTCAAGTTGTCACTTAATCTCTAAAGATAATAAAGAAGTTGCATCTCATGTTTATTTTATGCTCTCACTTTATTTTATGTCATCACCTAAAAATCCTAGAGCTCAAAGACTTGCCTATGAATCATAAGCGAAGAAATGAGATAATTGGAGTTAAAGAATTTATTCTTTAAGAAGTCTTGAGAATTGGAGCTTAAAAAAAAATGTAATTCTCTTCCCTCACCGGTCCTATGCGGACTACCGCGCTTCGGTTGCTTAAGATTCTCTTCTCTCCACCGGTCCTATGCAGCGCTCCAGTTTCTTGCATCATGTTTATATTACAAGTTCTTGCATCATGTTTAATTTTCAAGTCATCACCTTAAATCTTAAAGATAAAGAAATGGAATTGCATATCATGTTTATAATTCCAAGCTATCACCTTATAAAGATAAGATTAAAATAAGGTTGCATAGCATGGTAATAATTCTAAGATGTCACCTAAATCTCTAAAGCTCAAGACTTGCTCCTTTTATCTTAAGTGAAAGATTTAATTATGAACATTCTTTCAAGTTATAAATCGGTCCCATGGTTAAGTTAGGCCTAAAGTCCTATGACTTCTTTCAAGTTTAACAAAAAGAATTAGTTCTAAAAGAGTTTTAAAACTTTGTAAGAATTTTATGGGAAGCTAGTAATTTTATGTGTACTTAAAATGTGATTTGATGCTTATCAAGAATTTGGTGTCATTGATTGATTCCCTGGTTTGTATGTTATAGTTGCTGTTGCAAACAATGAAAACTTATGCATGAAATAATGACATATTTTGTTCCTGGAAGAAAGTGTATTACTTGTAAGAGTGCAATTTGGAAAGATTCTGGCTAAGGAAAGATTTGGTATTTAAGTGTGTCCATTGTGACCCACCTCTCTTTCCTGGAATCTCAAGATGCATGATTATAGTTGATATATATTATTCCATAATAAGACTGTAAATAAGAAAATGTTAGAATTATTATGAATTGTGAGTTGTAACATGCAAAGACTTATTGGTGACTTAAAATTTATAAGAAAATGATCCTCTGGACCCATCAAACTATAGGTGGTGAAAAGGTGATTCTAGCCCCCTAACCTGTTCTCTCAAAAGGGTAGAGTTAGGACTTTAACTTATCAAAAAGGATAAGTATATGCTAGTGACGACTAGTAAGGTATGAGCTCATAACCTAGATTACTCCCAAAAGGGTGGAGTATAGGGTGGCCCAAGGAAAATAATGAGGATGATAAGATTTTAAAGTCACCTAAGGTACTAAAGAAATAAATTATGTGCACCATGTCCATGTGTAGCTATTATGATATTCTTCTATGCATAACATACATGAGTTGATGATGAGAAATATGATGTTCTTCTATGCATGTTATATTAATGATGATGATGAGGAATATGATGTAATGATAAAAGAAAAGTTCATTATAAATATGACATGTTAAGATTATGATGCATTATAAGACGCATAATTAAAATTGGTCGAATCTCGGTAAATGTATTTTCTGAACTTAAAATTTAATCTTCGTATGTTCACTATTTTATAATAACCCCAGATTCCTGGAGACTTTGATGATGACACCGTAGAAGGAGATACCCTGAGAATTCTTTAGTAAGATTCTCACTCTCTTTCCTTTATTTCCGTCATTGTCTTCAAGATTCAAGATGGCGACATTCGTCCGTTTGTTGACACCCCTACTTGGGAATTCCACTATGATCCGGTGCATCATTCGTATCACTTTGAAGGAAGGTGCTCGGTTCGTGTTTTTATTTATGTAGGTCGTCCATTTGCACATTCTGTCCCTAGTTATCATTTTTCTCCTACTTCTCCCTATGGCGATGAAATGGTTTTGAACATGCACGTCCACTTGATGAAAGAATGTTACGTTCTTATCCCGCCTCATCTGCGTCCATGGTTTTCGAGTATAATCCACGAACGAGATATTCTAAACTGATCCTTCAAGAGGACCCTCCTACTCATGCTTATTCTGAGAGCTCGCTCCTACTCTCCTACGTGTAAGAGAGGGTAGTGAGGAAACAGTTGTTCAGCCGAGGTTAGCAAGAGATCGTCCATGCGACCCCAGCCTGGTGCATCTCGTGTGCCCCTTCCGAGGAAGCTCGTAATGATCGGGTTTCTCTCTCCCGTTTCCAAGACGGTGGCCCTAGAGAGTTTTTAAGTAGTCTTAAGAGTGTTATACATCCCAGTTTTAGAGTAGCCTTCCTCAGCTTTTAAGGTTATCTAGTTTATGGGCATGAATTTCCTTATAAATAGTTTCCTATGGAGTGAATATGTAACATATGATGTATGAACTTAACTCACCTTTTGAGTGAGGTTATTGTATATATGTTGTGATGTGCATTATGGATGTTATATGATGGAGCCAATATGATATATTTAGATTCTTAAATGTCTTATTTTACTACCGCTTAATCGTTTATGTTATGCGCGGCTCACGATTTCAATTATGTTAAAAAAAAAATGGCTCGTAATTTCACTAAGTATTTTCAAAATATGATGAAAGAACCAAAGCAAAGAGTAAAGTCTAGTCATTAATCCAATACAACCTAGGTGTATTTGGTTAATTACTAGGGTGTTACATGGGGCGATGACGATGACATTATGATTGTGAAATTGGGGAGTTGCTCCTGAGAATTTTAAAAATTCTCACCTATTTGTTTGTTTCCGTGTTGCCTCCAGGTTAAGCCAGGATGATGCTGCTATGCAAAGGAGTGTAGGATTGCTTGGAGTGTAGTAGTTCCTGTTTTATTTGTACTTAGTGAAATAAGTATGTATGTAAATGTATTAAAGAGATATGTACTAAAGCTCATAGAGGAGCTTCCTTATATATTTTAGCTGTATGTTTAATAAACTTGATGTTTACTTGTAATATGTTTTAATAGAATTACGCATAGTTATCTTGTACGTAAATTGAGCTTGCTATAGATAATTAAGAGAAGGTCGTGATTAACCAGGACAACCTCGAGTACAATATCATAGCTTAAGAGAGAGTTGTACTTAGGAGGATGTTACAGTGAGGTATGGTTTGAGATATGGCCTAGGCATGGCTCTTGAGTGAGATAAAATTCAACATGTGACACTTTTCTTAGGGCCATGCATTCGGCCAATTTGCAGCCAAGGGGGAGGATTAATTTGCTCATGTAATTGTGTTTAGGTGTTTCTTTGATTAAGGTTTTGGTTAGGAGTTGTAAGAAAGTGTTTAGGTAAGGTAATTGGCTAATTAAGGTTGTCAAGACTTGATTAGGAGGGTAATCTTACTAGATTAACAAATTAAATTCATTTTCTTAGTCAAATGAGGTATGACACAATTCCTTAATCCAAGGAATTGGAGAAAAAGAAAATACTATTCAAATTCCATGACTAGGAATCTTGAATTAAAGAATGCAATTAGAGTTTATCTAAGAAATCTTAGGTTCTAATTAACCTTAATAAATTATTTTGACTCTAGATTAATTATCGAAATAAATTAATCTTCGATTACAGCCTAATATTGTTTAGGTTTGCTTAATTGCGTCATTAGGCTCACTATAAATGTTCTAGGGGCAAAATGGTAATTTTGCACTAACACTGCCCGGACCTTCCGAGCCGACTACATCAAACATCACTCAAAAACATCATTCCAAACTTCCTGGAAAAGTTCTGCTAAACGGCACCTTTTACCCGTGAGATTGACGGGTATTTTGGTCATTTCAGCTAAAAGTCGAAAACAAGATTTTCACCTTGATATCAAACATAACAAATATAATCCCCTTAAACATTGAGTTAACCCATGCAAGGACTGGGTCAACTTGTTTGAATTTCGAGCAAACGACCTTAGGGCATTTTGGTCATTTGTACTCAAATAGCAGAAATGGCATTACATAGGTTACCACCTTCTCTGTCCAGCCTGCTAAAGAGTAGTATGCAAGTACACTAGATATAGCTTCAACTGCAAGCCAAAAATAAACTATGATGCTTTGAAAAAGATTTAATTGAGAAATGAGAACAATTGGTGTTACTAATATTAAATAGTTACTCTACGATTGTAAACTTCCAAACAACATGTCGTATGGTACGAGTACAACTAACCATTAGCAAAGCCAACAATCTTCTCCAGATTTATTTATCTCCATGGCATTTAGAAGAGGGCCTCTGGAAGATTCATATGTCTTGAAAAATTTAAATGATAGCACAAAGGGTAGGGATAAATTGGTATATCCTGGTTCATAAAGGTGATATTTTCCTTAGGCATTTTCTTCAATATTTACCAAGCCTTGCCAATAAGGGTGTCCTGAAGTACTAGCCTGAATTTTCTGGATTCATTTTGAGCCAAATCTTCAATCTTTGAAAAATAGGTGAATGCCCAACCATTACAATCTTATATTCTATAGATTGTCAACACTTTATAGTCTATAGATTAATGAATTCTTTTTCTAGATTGTTAATACTTTTACATTGTTAATCAATTCTTTTTAGTAAATGAATTTTTTTTTAGATTGTCAGTGCCTATAGTCAAAGATTGATTTGGAGCATCTATCTATGTCATGCAAGCACTGTGTAATAAATAGGTTGAATGAAGAAAGTGATGTTTATAGCCTTGGAGCTATTTTAATTGAGCTAATTATTGGCGAGCCTACTATAACTAAACTGAAGAGAAAGCTCACATCAACCAATGGGTTTGTTCTATGCTGTTGAGAGGGGGATTAGTGATATTATGGATCCAAGATTACAAGAAACATTTGAGGCTAATTCTGCTAAAAGAGCTAGATACTGCAATGGCTTGTGTGGTTCCAACTTCCATAAATTGGCACACCATGAGTGAAGTAGTGATGGAATTAAAACACTGCTTGGCCATAGAGATGGCTCAAGAATATAATAGTATTGGTTATATTGAGAAAAGGAGAATATAACTTTAGTTGTAATGAGAAAATAATTTACCCGGCATGGAGGTTTGCTTGCATACATTTCTGTTTCCAAAGCAAGTCTTGTCCTTCCAATCACTCCCTACAAGGGATGATACTTAGTTTAATAGCTTCAGGAATTCAAAGACCAATCAATTTGATGAGCCAAATAAAGCGTAGCAAAACTGAAGATAGAAAACATGGGACATGCATTTAACTCACAAGCCTTAGGGATATGTTACACAAACATTTTCTAGGAACTTACGTTCTTCATTTCCTTTTGCAATGTAAGAAACATAATGCCAAGAAAGAAATATTACTTGACTTGGCAATGAAAATTGCTTCCAAAACACTAAAAGAAGGAAAATAAAAACCACAAGATGGTTAAGGAAACAACATAAAAGAAGGATAACATCAACATAAAAAGATAAAAAAAAAAGGAAGCGAGGAAAATTAGCTATGAATCAATTGATGATGCAGCAGGTTTTCAACACAAGGTACTACATTAAGTTCAAGAAAGAAAAACATTTACTTGGAAACGAACCATTACCAATACATGTATACTTGGAAGCAAAGAGTGTGGAACATTGAAGAGCACTTGAACTGATGACCGTGAGCCCAACCCCCACATCAAAAGCTCTCGCTCAGACTTGGACTTTTGACGTGCGCCCAATCCACACTTCAAGAACCCAATTCCTTCGCTGTGCCATACTCCTTGGTTGTAGTATCCATTTCCCCCCTTCTTGACAAGCATCTGAAAGTGCATAGACCAGGGGCACAAATGGATGACCGTGAGCCCACATCAACCATTGTTGTACTAGGACTGACAACTCTTGACCGTGAGCCTTACCCCACATCAAGAAATGGATTCCTTCCCAATCCATACACTTGCGCACACTTCTTAGAAGAAGGAGAGGTACGGTTTGAATTTCCATTGAACAAACAAACAAACAAACAAGCACAGAACAGAAAAACAAACAAAGAACTAAGAAAGAAAAGAAAAAACATACAAAGAGAACACAACACAACACAATGCAACGAAAGTACAACACAAAAGAATGCTAAGAAAGATATTAAAAAAAGAAAAGAAAAACTTGCCTTGGGTTTCTTTTCACAAAATAATACATCAAAACTAACGGAAAGTACGTACATAGTGTTCTATCTCTATACATTAACGAAATTAAGAATCTTTTTTCTTGGCAAACTAACATCAAGAATCTAATTCCTTATTTAAGGTCAACATTTCTCATTGTCTTCTTTGTTTAATGATGCATGTATGTTTCCAGGCTTGCACGATGGCATATATGGTGTGTAATTTCACAAATTACACAACATAGAGAATTGAACTAATAATAATTAAAAAAGGAAACAAACACAAATTTAACAGTCTATCTAACCATCAACAACATGCATTCATACAAAAGATCACCTGAGAGGAACTTTTATGCTAGGCAAAAATAGATTTATTATATTGCCCTTTTTTTTATTTTAGTACTAGTCTGGTAGAGATTAAGAATGAAGGTCTAAGGCAAATATCTATAATTTGAACTTGAATTATATGTCAACCAAAAAAGGGGAAATGAGTCAAAAAAGTTAATACTCATTTTTGTCCCTTACTTTACATTTATGAGTCATTTTAGTCATTAACTTTCAAAATGAGTCAAATTAGTCCCTGACATTACAAAATATGAGTTATGTTAGTCCTTCAATTCACTTTTATTTAACATTTCATCAATTAAATTATGGTAGGTAACCTTAGTGATACGTTGACATATTTGCCTTTTGAAATAATATAGTTTAAAATAACTCATTTTGATGTCTAACATTGCCATTTAATGATTTGAAATGAAATTTAAATGACTCATTTTCTTGGAATTTTATAAAAGTGAGTTGAGGGACTAAAATGACTCACGTTTTGCAATGTTAAGGACTAAATTACCTATTTTAAAAGTTAGGGACTAAAATAACTCACGAGTGTAAAGTTAGAAATTAAAATAGGCATTATCTCCTATGAAAAATATTGTAGGAAATTATCAATTCTATGTTCAACAGATTTTTGAAATGTCAATTTAGTCATAAAAATTATCACATCAATTTAGTTTTTATGCAATATTGTTTTGACATTGAAATTAAGAAAAATTGCATATTTAATCAATACACTTATCATCTTATCAAAGGTTACGTATTTAATCAGGCAATTTTTTATTTTTAATTTTTTGTCAGGGTTATGTGTTAAAACTAGGTATGATAAATTGATAATTATCTCCAATTATATGAGATTGGGCCTAACACAAATAAGTTAGCTCGATGCCCTTTTGGCCTTCACAACTATGCTAGAATACTCCAAACCACCCCCCAACACCAAAACCCAAAAAAAAAAAAAAACTAGATTAGAATCGGATCTAAGCTTTGAGCTGCGTGGTAGTAGAAGATATATCCTGATATGGGAAATAACTAATTTCCTTAGGTTCGTGTGGGTGTACAAAGACTCAAATGCTATGTTAATTGCTAGAGGAAAACTAAACTTTGATTAGCACGTTAGATTTCCAATGTTTGTGATTGGGTTTTGCTCTTAAATAGGCCATTGTTGATGTTTGTTTGTGTTTGTTTGTTGGCATGTTGGGCTTTGTTTCTTTCGAGCTATGTAGCTTTGACCAAGATAAAAAAAAAGAAAATCACATAAAAAGCTCAAAGTTCAACCCCAATTATAAAATAAGTATCTCATACAGGACTTTTAAAAAGGTAAAATACACTTACCTCCCTTAAATTATCAGAAATGACACTCTACCCATTTGTATAGCTGGCAACTATAAATAGTGACATTGCAATTAAGATGAAGAGAACCCTTTTTGAGAGATAGAGAAAGTAGAATTTTTATTTTTTCCTATTAAAGATATGAGAGAACTCTGTCATATAAAGTTGCACCTAGTGATGGCGTATGAGGTACTAGTCCTCTCTGGCCTCCATAAAAACTTGCCTCAAATGTTCTTTAGCCACGCGTAAAACATAACTCCTAAACAACAACTAAAAAAAACCCTAACACAAACAAAACTTGATAATAGATCCTACACTCAAATTACATGGCATATCAAATTGCTCAAAAATCTTTTGGAAACAATAATTGGCCCCAAACAATGCTAAAGTTAACTTTCAAGAATTGGCATTGGCAATGCATCAAGTGAAGGATAATTACTTTCAAATCAAGCTAGAGCACTATTGATAAAAATATATCATTCAACAGGACAAGCACACTTAGAACTAAGACCAACACAATTTTAGCAAAAAACCCATAACAAGCTAACAGAAAGCGAAAAAATAATTAAGATGAAAACCCAAACAAAATGAACCACACAATAATACAAAAAAATAAATCAGAGATGTTAGAACACAATCACTCACCAAGAAAGAACCCACACACAATCTAGAAGAACAACACAGAACACGGCAAACATGAAATTGCGGAGGACCACCGATGATAGCACAAAATGGGGCGCCAACAAAGCACAACTCAACAGAGGGTTGACAGAGATAGGCATGAGAGAGAGCGATTGTGAGGGAACTTATGGCTACGGCAATGTTGTGAAGAAGAGTGAGCTACATGGAAACAGAGGATGGAAGGAAATAGAGGGTGCTATGTGTGGGAGTAAAGTGAAGAGGAGGAGAGGGTGTTGTGTGCGAAGGAAGGAAGTAAAGTGAAATGAGAATGAAGTTTTGGGCTACACTATGGTGTGCTCTTTTTAATGTCTCCATGTGTGCACCCACTTTGAGGAGAGATACGGTGGCTATGTATAGACACCCAAACCGAGTGTCAAAATAGCGTTTATGTAAAAACATAAAGTACCGAGATGAGGAGCAATAAACAAATAGTCTCATCTTCTAATGAGACCTTTCAATTTCACAATTATTATATTACTAAACAAAATATTATACCATGAATACCCAATATTGCATTCATTTTTATTGGAAATTATTGTGTATCATCTAATTAATGCTCTATTGTTGTAATCCTCTACACATTACACGTTAGGCTATATGGAAAATCAAAATAACCAACTGGAAATGACCTTTCAGTTCTCACGCATGGAGAAGTTCTACAGTTAAGTATTGGAAAATGCAATAGATTAAATGCACGAGATGTATTTCTACACATCATTGAACATATAGTTCACCCACTTACTTAGTTAGTACTCAACATATTGGAACAAAGCAATACACACAATGGAGTAATTATTATTAGGGAAATACTGAAAATTGGAATTTGTAATTTTCAAAATTTTTGGGTATTTCATTTACAAAATCTGAAAAAGATAAAAATAAAAATTGAAAAACTGAAAACTTAAACCAAAAGGCCCTTAAGTTTTTGGATTTTTTTATTTTGGATGAACACAAATTTACTAGCTCAAATTCAAACACACTCACATACAAGTGGATATGACCCATGTATAAGTGATTGTATGTTAAATAAATTTAATGGATCTAAATGCAAGAATGTCTCTTACATTCTTATGAAGTGAAATAATAAGCTATCAGAAAAAGAAGACCACAATAAGACTTTTAAGGCATCAAGAAAGAGAAAAAAAAGTTGTTTTGCTTTTGGATCTCGACAACTCATGAAATGGATCGCTATATGTCATTTAAAGATTTGATTCTAACAAAAATAAAATTATTAGTAAAACAATTCAAAATAAAGTCTTGGGAAATTGTTCCTCTTAATTTATCAAACATAGTTCTAGCATTTGACAATTTTTTAGGCATAACCTATACCAATTAGTGAAAATAGGAAAAATAAATAAATAAATAAATAAAAGGTGGGAGGTTAGCACATTACCCCAAGAATTCCAAAAACAACTAAATGAGTTAGATATGAAACAGTCCTAGTAACTTAGGTAACTTTTTGTTAACTCCCTGAACTAGAGACAAGATAACTTTATGATTCAACCATGAGTAAATTAAACTAAAATGAATTAACTAGTCTTATATATACATTAGCAAACATATATAAAAACATAAACCCCGAAATAAAACATTGCAAATGAACCCACTTGTTTTATATGTTTAGAACCAATTTTTCCATTCATAGAGACAAGGGTGGAGTATTGTGCTGATGATGGATTTACTAAGATGATATAATTCAATATTTCTGAAATTGGTGCATCATATAGTCGCTAAAATGGAAAAACGTCCATTTTCTGGTGTGCCATTTTGGAACAAGTGTAACACCTAATTTTTAACCTAATATGCTCGAGTCGCATTCCATTTAATTATTAGTTGTTACACCTTTATCTCTGGAACTTAACTATTTTTCTTTAAAATACGAGTAACAAAAATATGGCTAAATTTTATTTTATTTTTTTTGAACTTTAAAACTAAAATGCGAGCAACGCGTACACATAGATACACGTATGACATAGCAATCATATAAACTTTCATCATAGCATATATATGTAAACCATAATATAACATGCACAAATCATATTAACATGCCATAACCATAACATAATAACGATGTCTGATATGTCAGGACATCCTAAGATCCTAAACTCAACAATAAGATTGAACATACACCTCCAATGCTAAACATAACTATAACAAAACTAGACCAGTCCAATGCTAAACCTAAACCATAAACCCTAAATCATATGCATCTTTACTTTATCACGATTGAATTTTCAAGTTTTTCTTAATGACCACCTTCGTACATCATCACCATAAACCAACCAGCTTACCTTCCTGGAATTTTACAGTTATCACAAAAACTCCACCTCACCGATCGCCTAGGATGAGCTCAATCCTAACTAGCCATTGCTAGATTTAATACGGGGTAATAGAAGGGGAAACACATCACTTTCTTATCATGAGTACGCAACTTTCTTGGATCACCTCTCATAACCTTTAATTCAGGAGTCTAGAGGATCACTTCCATTTGTACAATGTCACCTTTAATTCTTAGCATATTATGTTAAGATGCAAAGTCATAACCATATCATATGCTTTTCTAATGCTCTTTTGAACATATGCAACTATACAATATTCCAAGTGAAATTATATCATGCCATATCCATTCAAAATCAAATAACTAAGTATATAAGACCTCAATTTCATATAATTCCTCAAGCATATGGAAAATCACAATATTAACTAATCTTTCTTAAATTTAATTCTAGATTGCTCTTATAAATAAATTTGTATCTTTATGGAAACACAATAAATAACTTTTAGATTAGTAGCAAAAATTAGAGAGCTCAATAAAAGGATGTCTATTTTTAATAAGATGTATATTTCATGAGTCAAAGTTTTCATGTAAGTTGAAATGGTGAGTCTTGAGCACTAAGTTAATCAAGTGATGACATAATTTTAAACATGCAATGCAAGCTTCATTTTTAATCTTGGCATTATAGGGTGATGGCAAGAAAAACATAAGTATCTTATGCGAAGCTTTGAATTTTAAATATGAGAATGCAAGCTCTAGTTTTAAATATTTAAGTTTAGGTGATAACTTGGAAAATAAATATGCTAGACAAGAAATGTAAACATGAATGCAAGTTTAATTCTTTATTTTAGTGCTCTAGGCCTCTTAGAGTAATCACTCTAAATCACATTTCAACTTTAAGGTTGAAATAGGTAGGCTTCAAGATATGAAAATGCAAGTTTCGTTTTGATCTTTAAGTTTAATTGATGACTTGAAAAATAAATATGCTAGGTAAGAAATGTAAACATGAATGCAAGTTCAATTCTTTATTTTAATGCTCTAAGCATCTTAAGTATTCACTCTAAATCCCATTTCAACTTTAAGGTTGAAATAGGTAGGCTTCGAGTTAATTATTTAAGTGATATGAAAATGCAAGCTCTTGTTTTAATCTTTAAGTTTAAGTGATGGCTTGGAAAGTAAATATGCTAAGCGAGAAAATATAAATATGAATGCAAGTTCAATTCTTTATTTTAGTGCTCTAGGCCTCTTAGAGTATTCACTTAAATCACATTTCAACTTTAAGGTTGAAATAGGTAGGCTTCAGATTATTTATTTAGTTGATTATGTAAACATGAGATGCAAGGCTTAATTATAAATATGTAATGCAAAGACTTGAAATATAAATATGGATGCATTTCTTGAGTCCTAGGCTCAAGACTTCCATTCTAATAACATAATATCATCATTTGCTAAAAACTCTTAAAAGTGAAACCTTCAAACTTTAGAGGTCAAACAAATGATAGTTTTCCAACCAACACCCAAGATCCTCATCATCAAGCGATGGTTTCTTCATGATGTAGGCTATAAGGCCGAAAACAAAAAAAAAGGAAAGGAAAACAAAGAACCAAAAATGGTGTAATAAGAAAGGAAGAACATCTTAAACCAAGAGCAATTCAAGAGAAAGAATAGCAAATCCTTAAAACAACTCCATACCAAAAATGTTTTCCTTTTTAAAGAAGAAAGCTTGGTCTTGGAATGAGATGAGAAAGAATTCCTCCTTGGTGCCAAGATGGTTTTGGCCAAGAAGAAAAGAAGAGGAAGAAAGGTTTGTCTTGGGTTTTTGGTCTTGGAAGTGAAGAGGTTATGTGTTTAAAGGAATATTTATGGTGGTTATCAGATGGTTTTGAGGTTAGAAAATGGTGAGGATGGTGGCTCTTGGAAGAATGAAGAAGAAGAAGAAGAAGAATTCTTTGAGCTTAAGAAAGAAAGCTTGAAGTTGCAAGTATGAGCAAGTGTTCTTGCAAGCTTCCTTTGATGCCTATTTATAGAAAAATGAAACACAATGGAGGTGAAATGGAGGATGTATGGCCTCTGACTCCAGGAATCTGCAGTCACCTCATTCACTCCCTTAACTGGTGCAAAAGATCTTTAGCCAAATTGCTGTGAGTTGGCTGCCATGTTAGCAATTAGAGTTCTGGCTTTTGCAAGTGTCTTGTCCATCAATGCTCCACCACTTGCTGCATCAATAATATTTCTATCATTTTGAATCAGTCCTTCATAGAAATATTGGATGAGAAGCTTGTCACTAATCCTGGTGGTGAGGACATGTTGCACACAACTTTTTGAATCTCTCCAGGACTCATATAATGTCTTCCCTAGGTCGTATCCACAAATATCTTTTCTCCTTGGGATTTGATGGAGGAAAACTTCTCTAAGAATAATCTTTTCATTTCATGCCAGGTAGTAAGAGAACCTGGATGAAGGTAATACAACCAATCCTTTGCTTCAACATCTAGAGAGAAAGGAAATGCTTTCAACTTGATATGCTCTTCGGGCACTCCTCTAGGTCGCATAGTTGAGCACACAACATGAAACTCCTTAGATGCTTATTAGGATCTTCTCCTAAGACCATGAAACTTGGGCAACAAATGAATTAGACCAGACTTAAGCTCAAATGGCACCTCTAACTGAATATTGAATACACAAGGTTGATATGCAACATTAGTGCAAGTTAATTCTTTCAAAGTCCTGCGATGTCGATTAGCCATGTTATCAATACTAGTTTCAGATGCACAATCAGATGCACTATCAGTTAAATCAACACTTTGATTACCTTGATAGTATTATGAAAAGCTAAATTCCTATTTACTCTATTCAATCTATGAAAAGTTCTATCTATTTCAGGATCATGTGCATATAATTCACCAGGATTAGACCTTGTCATGCACACACAAACAACATAGATAGAATTCAGGCACACAACTCAAAATAGCCTATATACTGCAAAATAAAATAGAAATTGAAAAATCGTATTAGCTATTTTTTTAAAAATAAATAACACCACAGAATTACTTAAAATGCTAGGGAAGAAGCTCACCAATTTTTTTCATTTTTAAAAATAGTGAAAATAGTAAAAAAAAAATAAAAAATGGCCTAAACAAAGGAATTTGGGAAAAAGCATACCTTGAATGCCTTGTGTCAATTATTTTTTTTTCTGATTTTTATGAATTTTTTCAGGGTAATATAAGAAAGTCAATAATTACCTATTTTCAACTTAGTAAAAGAAACAACAGCCTGCAAAACCACTATTAGTGACAAACAGAAGCAGAATTATTCAACACTTACTTATATACAAGATGAGATAACATAATATGTGCATTGCCTGGAATTGCACCAAATTTTGATATGCACTGCCAGTCCACTATCAAATAGTCTAAGTCCCCTTATTTGTAGTATAAGGTAACTCAGGTCATTCTTCCTAAGGATACACAGGTTATGTTATCAAACCAAAATTGCTAAATACAACAAAGGGGGGGTTTGTGATTTTCAGAATGTAAAAATGACAGAAATATAATGAAATGCAATTGATCAAAGAATCAATCCCAGACATCACGATTATTTAGAATTCATCATGGTTCAAAAGAGTCCAAATTCGAATGCTACTCGTTAACTCAAATTAACTATATGATCATATAGTTATCATTCAACAACCTTCAAATCACAATCGCAATTTTAAATGAATGTTGAATTACATGCAGTTGGATTAACCTGGATAACTAATCAGTGATTAGCCTTACTTGATTTCAACAATGAATTCGGTCTATATCTAATCAGAATATAATTCAAACATAATCATGTTCAATAACTGAATTCATATTTGAAATTGAAGTTGAGAAAGGAAAGCATACATACGAAAATGGAAAATTACAAAACAGAAACTCGAATTCAAACCAATTATCTATGATGTCAAGGATTGAAAGAAGTTTAGTCTTCCATAGACATCTCTATTGAAAGCTCTATTTCTGAATACAAAGGAAAAATGAAAAGACAAGTAAAGAGATGATAGGTTCTTATGTGTGTTCTTTGAATGAACACCTTAGGCTTAAATAGAAAATGAAAAGATAAGATAAAGCTTGAAAAATCTAAAACGAAGGATTTCCTTCCAATCAAAAGTGTCCCCTCAATATTACATCTTATCCAGATGTTATCTATCAAAATAATTTTAAATTTCCAAAATCTGATCTGGATAAGATAATCATCTATGGATAAGCTTTCCATAGACATATTATATGACTCATTTGGACTAGAAATGAGTGAGATATGCCCAATTATGTGAGGAAAGGTCTTGGACCCGCATTAGCACGAGCTCTGCAACTTTGCAGCCCAATTAGGCCATGAATCGGGCCGAATTTGATGAAGCTTGTGAAACCCAAAATTGTAGATCTCAGTCTTAGCTTTCAGAAGACACCAAAATCACAAAAATCCAATATTTATAGAGCCCAAAATGATCTGTGCAACATGGAAAGGTCATAGTGAATGTAAAATCCAAGATTAACCAAGTTTTAACAATTAAATCCAATGAGACCCAATAATGCAAAACTCAATCAAATCATCAAAATTAAACACATGTAGAAACCAATTAGGCCAAGTATGCAACCATAATATATGCCTTAAAATTTCTCTATCCAGTATTGAAACTTCCAACAAATAAACACAATATATGTCACAATTCTCACGTGAACTGCAAGTCAATATGATAAGATAGAAGCATTATATATCAAGGGCTGGGCAAAATCCATAAGTTGAATCTAGGGACCTCAAAATGTATGATTGGGAACAAGGAATAAGCACTTTATGCACAAGAATTCAGAACGCTTATGAACACATTCTCAACATCTCAAGACAAATCCAATCAAAAGATGAACCAAGAGTAATAGAATCTCACTAAAAACAAAAAACTCTTAAGTGTTTAGGCTTGTAGTTACCCTCATAGCACATCATGAATGTTAACACTACCATAAGCTTGACAAACCTCTAACATCAACATTTGAAACACATGCACATAAAGATCAAAAGGACTTTTCAGGTTGTAGCGGGGTTAAGGTATGGAAGGATACAAGAAAGGATACTAGCTATCAACCTAAGAGACTAAAAGAGCAATGAGGAATAACTCCAAATAGACATGCAAAGTTGCCCCAAGAGATACAATTTAACACCAATGAACTCCATTTTGACTCTCATTAAAATTTATTATTTTTTTATATTATTTTTTTTATTTTTTTATTTTTCAAACCCTCCAATATGCACATCTATAGTATTTACAATGAACACATTTTTTTTTTCAACAATGTTTTTTTTTTTTGAATTCAAACCAAACACCTCTAAACTTATTTAAGAACTCATTCCAAAACTCTTTTACTCCCTAAGGTTAGGGTGAATCATTGTTTTTCACTTCATGAGCTTGCAATGAGTTATAAAACAAAGGATAATTTAAAATAGGCTCAAATAGGTAAACATTGGAATCAGGCAAGGTAGGCTAATTTGGCAAGTAGCACAAAAACAAAAATGGCCTAAATCATCTCATTACATGCATGTGAATCAAAAGTTTCAACAAGAGTCAAGTCAAGTTCTAGAGTAACCAACAAACATGAGTGAAAACACACTAGCAAGGAAAAATAGTCATTCATATGTTGAAGACTCAAAACTCTCAAGGGATAAATCTACCACAAATGGTCCATCAATTGATCATCAATGCTCACTAAAAATGCTAAGAATCCATCCATATCATGTCATGAAAACTTGAGCACAAAGCCAAAACAAATTTTTATTTTATTTTATTTTATAAAGACTTAGAAAGATAAATTCCTAACTCTAAAACACTCCCCCACACTTAAATCACACATTGTCCTCGAATGAAATCACAAAACAAAAGATAAAGAGACATATGTAATTAAAGAGCAAAGGAGGAAGAACTCCCTTATTATGGTGGAAAAATTTGCACTTGAGGGTAGTGGGCTTATCCAAGGATACCTCCTCAAGTTGCTCCCCTACCAATGCTTGGGTTCTCATGAAAATGCTTCAAACGATGACCATTTACCTTGAAACTCTTGTCACTAGATTCACTTTTGATCTCCACTGCACCATAAGGAAAAATATTAGTTATAACAAAAGGGCCATCCCATCTTGAACGAGCTATTTGGCATGAACTTAAGCGAGAATTGAACAAAAGCACTTTTTGGCCAAGAGAGAATTCTTTTCTAGAAATCATCTTGTCATGAAATATCTTGGTTTTCTCCTTATAAAACTTAGAATTCTCATAAGCCTCCAAACGAAGCTCATCAAGTTCTTGCAACTGAAGTTTTCTTTCCACACCTTCTGTCAAAATCCATATTACAACACTTCACTGCCCAATATGCATCGATGCTCAATCTCCATTGGAAGGTGGACGCTTTACCAAAAACAACACGGAAGGGGACATCCTTATAGGTGTCTTGTAACTGTGAGCCCAAAGAGCATCCTCAAGCCTACGGCTCCAATCTTTCCTATTCGGTTGCACTACCTTTTGCAAAATTTTCTTGATCTCTCTATTAAAAACCTTAGCCCCCATTAGTTTGTGGATGATAGGCAGTGGAAACTCTATGAACAACCCCATACTTCCGAGCAAAGCTTCTATGGTCCTATTGTAGAAATGACTCCCTTGGTCACTGATGATAGCACGAGGCACACCAAACCTGCAAAATATGTTAGACTTGACAAAATCTGCAACAACACGTGCGTCATTAGTCTTGGTGGCCTTGGCCTCCACCCATTTGGATACATAATCAACAGCAAGCAAGACATATTCAAATCCAAAAGAGTTAGGAAAAGGGCCCATAAAATCAATACCCCATACATCAAAAACCTCACAAAAGAGAATAGGTTGCTTGGGCATTTCCCTGTCCAGAGTGATGGCTGTCCTCTCTGGCACTATCACAAGTTGTAAAAACTCGATGTACATCCCTGAAAATGGTAGGCCAATAGAAACCGAAGTCCAATACTTTCCTAGCTTCCGCCTGGTCCAAAGTGCCCTCCAACAGGGGAGGCATGACAGAAATGAAGTACGACTTGGATCTCATGATTGGTATGCACCTGAATTACCTGGTCACTACAAAATTTCCATAAATATGGATCATCCCACACATAGTATTTGGAATCACTTTTTAATTTAGCAATCTGTGACCTAGATGCATGTTGGGGTAAAAGAGATGCAACCAAGAAATTAACTAAATCAGCAAACTAGGGGAAGGGTTGGTATCATAGCGGACAAGCCCGTCACGAGGAAATCATTTTGATAGGCAAAGGGTCAGGATCCCTCCGATCCCGCTCAAGTGATCAACTACCAAATTCTGTGCACCGCTCCTATCTTTGATCTCTATATCAAACTCCTGAAGTAGTAACATCCAACGAATCAGCCTTGGCTTTGCATCTGGCTTTTTCAATAAGAACTTCAACTGCATGATTTGAAAAGACAATCACTTTAGAACCAAGTAAATAAGAGCGAAACTTGTCTAATGCAAAAACAATAGCCAAAAGTTCTTTCTTAGTGGTAGTATAGTTAGCTTGAGCTGTCCAATGTTCGTGAAGCATAGGCTATAACATGAGACATCTTATCAATTTTTTGAGCTAAGACGCTCCAAGTGCAAGGTTAAAGGCTCGCACATCAGCTAAAGGGAAATTCCAATTAGGTGGTTGGATGATGGGGACTGGAGTGAGTCGCCTCTTCAACTCATCAAATGCCTGCTGACAAGGTAGATCAAAAACAAACTCCACTTCCTTCTGAGCAACCCGGATAGAGGAAGCTATCTTGCTGAAATCCTGATAAATCTCCTGAAAAACCTGCATGGCCAAGAAAAGAACGCACTTCCCACAGAGATCCTGGGTAAGGTAAAGAAGCAATAACATCTATCTTGGCCCTATCAGCCTCAATGCCTCTCCTAGATACTAAGTGCCCTAAGACTATCCCTCTGTCACCATAAAATGACATTTCTCAAAATTCACAAGATTAGTCTCAATGCACCTATCCAAGACTCTAGACAAACTCTCTAAACATGCATCAAATGAGGATCCGTAAATAGTGAAATCATCCATAAACACTTCCATGCAACTCTCTAAAAGATCTGAGAAATACTCATCATGCACCTCTGAAAAGTACCTGAGCGTTGCACAGACCGAATGGCATCCTCCCTGGAGGCAAAAGTGCCAATGGACAAGTAAAAGTAGTCTTATGATGGTCTTCTGGTGCAATATGGATTTGAAGGTAACCTAAGAATCCATCCAAGAAGCAATAATGAGAATTGCCTGCAAGCCTCTCTAACACCTGATCAATGAATGGAAGAGGGAAATGGTCTTTCGAGTGGCTTGGTTTAGCTTCCTGAATCTATACACACTCTCCAACTATTTTGGACTCTAGTTGGAATCAATTCATTATTCTGATCTTCACAAAAGTCATGCCAGCCTTCTTAGGAACCACTTGCAAAGGACTAACCCACTCACTATTGATATAGGATATATGATCCCGCTGCCAGTAACTTGCTGACTTCTTTCTTCACTACCTCCAAAATGGTAGGATTTAGCCGCCTTGGCCGTCTCACTTCGGGCCTCATCCTCTAACAATATCCGATGCATACAAGTGGAAGGACTAATCCCTGAATGTGAGCTAAAGACCAGCCAATAGCTTTCTTGTGATCTCTCAACATCTGCAGCAACTTATCTTCTTGATCTGGTTGGAGATCATTTGCCACAATAACTTGGAGCTTATCATTAGCCTCTAGGTAAGCATATTTCAGGTGTGAAGGTAGAGCCTTCAACTTAAAGTTGGTGGCTGCATAATGGATGGTAGTGGTGGTCCCTTTAAATTTGCATAAACATTTTCTACAGCATGTAGAATTAATCTCATCACATTTGAACTCTTCACAATCAGGAAATCGTCAAAATCATCATATTCAAGCTTAAATCTGCATAATCATCAACTAGAAAATCAATGACATCAAGATAAAAGAGAATGCTCTTCTGAAGGATGTTTCATTGCATTAAAAATGTTGAACTCGCACAACATCATCACCAAACTCCATAGAAAGAGTTCTTGCATCCACATCTATCTTGGTCTTTGCGTTTTCAGAAGTGGTCCCAAATTCAATGTGGGTCCATTGCTGGATGTCTCATCCTCTATTTCTAGACTATAGAAATCAGACTGGAAAATTAACTCATTCACCTGAACAAGCACATCTTCAAGTACTCCTTGGATGTGTAGTGCTCATGTTGGCTAATTGGATTACCACACCAGTTGGTTCAAATCTCCAGCTTCAATGACTATAAACTGATGTAGGCATGACATTTATGGAGGCACCTAAATCCAGTATTGCATTCCCAAGTTGGAGTTACCTATGGTGCAAGGGATTGTGAAAGTACTTAATCTTTGCACTTCTTAGGTATGTTGGGCTGAATTAATGTAGAAACATTTCTCCCATGCTCACCTTTTCATGACCTTTCAGCTTCCTCTTATGAGTGCACAACTCCTTAAGAAACTTTGCATATTTGGGGATCGCTTTATGGCATCCAAAGGGGATGTTGACCTCCACTTTCCTAAAAGTGTCAAACAACTCCTTATCTACTTCAGTCTTAATTTCCTTGTTTGAGCTATTCTGTCTGGGAAAGGGCAATGGAGGTATCAAATTAAGAATCTCAACACTTGACTTTTTCTTAATTTCTATTTTTCCGGATTATTTTTTCTGAGCTTTATTTTTTTCGCTTCATCACTTAGTAGATTCATTTTTTTGTTTCTCCAACTCCTTACCACTTCTCAATAAATAGCACTCACATTCCCTTTTGGATTGATGACCAATTGAGAAGGAATTTGGCCTGAACCTTTGATGCATCTTATTGATCTGAAGTTGCCACTGTCCGTGTTGGAGGTCTTGAATTGTAGAATTCACATTCCGCTGAACTGGAGGTTACGGTCGCCATTTGTTTCACCAAATCCTCCAAAGTAGGATTTGAACTGGTACTGCATGGGTTGCATCATATTTGCTGATATTCCCGCTGCGTCCAATGGAGGTGCCTGGGACTATTGCTTTGACTTGGACCCTGGTTCTGCTGCCGAAATCTCTGTTGCGTGGTACATTTGCCTGCATAGGATATTTCAAATTAGGATGATCTTTCATCTCTGATTATACCTCTCTAAATGGATCATATTTTTGCCTGTTGTTTAGGTCTGGATGGTTGCTGCTGCGCCCAATGAATGTAACGCCCAATTTTACTGGAATTTTACTTTGATTAGAAATTACCGAATTACCCTAGGTAATTTTTCATATAATTAGATCAACAATCCTCAATAAAGGAATATAACATTAGAAGAAAGGTTAGGAGCAATTCTGTTGAAGTTGCAAACCCTTTACGTGTAAAATGACCAAAATGCCCCTAAGGTTATTTTACTAGAAATGAGGATCGTGGGCCCCACCCATCCTCAAGGGGATGTTTTGATGATAATAAGGGATTGTTTGTGTTATGTGTGTTAATAGAGGAGAAGAATCATAATTTTGAGTTTCGACACGCGAAATGACCAAAACGCCCGGCGTTTTAACTCCGATTTACGTGTCGACTTAGCCCGAACCTCACTAAAATGTTTTAAAACATGTTTTTAAGTTATGATTGTCCATTGGTTAAGCTCGGGTGGTCTCGGCAATTTTTAAGTAAAATGACCGTTTTGCCCCGTCTTTGCCAAGTTTTACAAATTTTGAGATTTTTGATTTGCTAACGAAACCTAAGCAATATTAGGCTCAAATTAAAGCTTATTAAATTCTAATTATTAATCTAGAGTCAAAATTATTTATTTAAATTGATTAGAACCTAAAATTGCTTTAAAACACTCAAATTGCTTACTAATTCACCTAAGCCCTTAACCGTAAATTCTCTAAATTGCATGAATACCTTGCCTACACCTAAATAATACATGGAACACACAAAACGCTCTTCCATGAGGCTGTAATGCATGAAATAATTCAGCCATAATCATTAGAATTATTGCAAGATAATGCACTAAAACAAAATGCCAAAAAATTCCCTAAAACATGGCATAAAACATGCCTTAAACAAAGAAATGATTTTCCTCCCTTTGTTCCCCATGAAAAATCCGAAAATTATGCCTCCTCCTCTTGTCATACATGAGCTTGAATTCCTCTATAAATAGTGCTTACTTGAGGAGCCTTAGAAGCCTTGCTCATAACTTACACAAATTCTAGTTTTAGGAGCACCAAAAGCTCTCATTTCCTCCTCCTCTTGGCTGAATTCTTTCTTCAAGTTTTCAAGAATATTTTCTTTCATTTCACTCCAAGAAACCAAGTTCTCTTCCTTTCCTTCAAATCAGATTAGGTAGGGAGTTGTTTCTATATTTATTTCTATTTTGCTAAGTTTGTTCTTGGTTCAAAATGTTAAAATTATGAACTTTTCTTAGCTTTTCATTTCGGTTTTCTTCTTCATTTTTCTTTAACCAATTTGGCCATATGGCCTAGGTGGGACTAAGATGATGGCTTGATGATGAGGACCTTGAAGGTGGGTTGTGAATCCATCACAAGTTAGGCCTCTAAAGCTTGAAAGTTCCACTTGATGCAAAACTTTAAAGAATAATATTTTTATGATGTTTTTATGATCTTGAGTTTAGAACTTGAAAGATGTATTTTTCACTTTGTCTTGCTAAGATATATTAGGTTGAATTTATATTTCTCTAAAGTCTTGGAGGAGCTCTAGTAAGAAATAAAATGAACTTGCATCCATGTTTAAGTTTATGCCTTGCATAATCATGTTTACTTTCTATGTCATCACTAAATTCTCAAGAATGAATAAATGAACTTGCATATTCATGTTTAAATTTCCAAGCTTGCATTTCATGTTTATGTTTCAAGTTGTCACTTAATCTCAAAGATAATAAAGAGGATGCATCTCATATTTATTTTATGCTCTCACTTTATTTTATAATGGCTAAAAGAATCAACGCATGACATGTTTATTTTTATGTCATCACCTAAAGATCCTAGAGCTCAAAGACTTGCCCAAGTATCACAAGCAAAGAAATAAGATTATTGGAGTTAAAGAATTAATTCTTTAAGAAGTCTTGAGATTGGAGCTTAAAAAGATGTAATAATAATTCTCTTCTCCCTTCACCGGTCAGTGCATACCGCTTTGCTTCTTAAGATTCTTCTCCCTCCACTGGTCCCCTGCGGACTACCGCGCTCAAGTTTCTTGCATCATGTTTATATTTCAAGCTCTTGCATCATGTTTAATTTTCAAGTCATCACCTTAAATCTTAAAGATAAAGAAATGGATTTGCATATCATGTTTATAATTCCAAGTTATCACCTTATAATGACAAGATTAAAATGAGGTTGCATAGCATGTTTATGATTCTAAGATATCACATAAATCTCTTAAGATCAAGACTTGCTCCTTTTATCTTAAGTGAGAATTTTAATCATGAAGATTCTTTCAAGTTTAGCAAAAAGAATTAGTTTCTAAAAGAAATTTGAGGCCTTGCAAAGATTTTACAAGAAACTAGTATTTCATGTACACTTAAAATGTGATTATGATAGGTTCATGATTCAGCCACTAATATGAGTTTATTACCAATGTATGATGATGATTTAATATGTTTAAAGTTGTGATTATTATGTTTATTGATGAGGGAACAATTTTATGCAAGTTAGAAGAGAAACTAGCTATATAAAACAACAAAGCAAGATTTCTAGAACTCTAGATAATGAAATTTATACAATCTGTCCAGAACCTTTAGTGGCCTTAAGAACCAGATTTTATTATGTTTAGATAAGGGAGAATGATTCATAATTGGGTTAGTAATTAATTTTGGCATCAAAGGAAAGACGGTAAAGAGAAAGGGTTAAAAACGCAACTTCTAGCACATTCTAAAACCTTAAGAATGACTTACTGTCTATGCTGCCCCATATAGTCTAATAATGTTCCTAAGGCTTATAATTAATGGTAATGATGGTAATGAATCCCTTAGATGCATAATTAATTAGTTCAATAATTGAGGTTGCCTAATTTTAGAATTTCGGTTGGACAGTTTCAGGAAGAATTGATGATGATGCCTCCTTGATGTTTTAAATGATAAGTCTATGTAGAGATTTGATACTTTGGAATGTCATTATATGATGATGTAATGCCTACTGAGAATTTGATATTATTGAATGATTTATGGCTTGCATGTTATAGTTGCTATTGCAAACAATGAGAATGTTCATGCATCTTGATGATTATGATATAACATGCAAAGACTTAAAGGTGACACAAAATATGAGGAAATGACCCTTTGGACCCATCAGACTATAGGTGGTGAAAGGTGATCTGAGAAAATGATCCTTTGGACCCATCAAACTATAGGCGGTGAAAAGGTGATTCTTGCCCCTAGTCCGTTCTTTCAAAAGGGTAGAGTCGGAATTTTTACTTATCAAAAGGGATAAGTATATGCTAGTGACGACTACAAGGTATGAGCTCATAACCTAGATTACTCCCAAAAGGGTGGAGTATAGGGTGGCCCAAGGAAAATAATGATGATGATAACAAGATTTTAAGTCACCTAGGACATAAAGGAATGAAATATGTGTACCATGTCTTGTGCATAGCTATTATGGTATGATGTTCTATGTGCATAGCATTTTATGAGATGATGATGGGAAATATGATGTTCTTTTATGCATAGTATTTATGATATGATGATGAGAAATATGATGTTCTTCTATGCATAGTATTTATGATTTGATGATGAGAAATGTAACGCCCCAACTTTCACTTTCATTTTGAATTATTGAATTACCCTAGGTAATTCTTATATAAATTCGAGACCGAACAATCCTCAATAGAGGAATATAACATTAGAAAAGAAGTTATGAGCGATTCCTGCAAGTCGCAAGCCCCGAATTTTTGGACGTGTAAAATGACCAAAATGCCCTGAGGTTATTGTACTCAGAAATTAGGATTGTGGGGCCCTGCCCTCAAGGGGATGTTCTGAGGATAATAGGGGATTGTTTGTGTTATGTGTGTTAATAGAGGAGAAGAATCTCAATTTTGAGTTTCGACACGTGAAATGACCAAAACGCCCCTGCCGTTTTAACTCGATTTGCGTGCCGACGAGCCCGAACCTCACTAAAATGTTTTAAAAGGTGTTTTTAAGCTATGATTGACCATTGGTTAAGTTCGGATGGCCCCGGAAGTTTTGAGTGAAGTTACGATTTTGCCCCCTCTTTGTGGCTTTGCCAATTTTGAGATTTTTGATTCGTCAGCAAAACATAAGCAATATTAGGCTCAAATTAAAGCTTATTAAATTCTAATTCTTAATCTAGAGTCAAAATTATTTATTTAAATTGATTAGAACTTGAAATTGCTTAAAAACACCCAAATTGCTTAATAATTCACTAAGCCCTTAATTGCAAATTCTCTAATTTGCAAAGATACCTTACCTACACCTAAATAATGCATGGAACACACAAATTTCTCTTCCTTGGGCTATAATGCACGAAATTATATGGCCTAATATGCATCAGAAAAATTTGTCAAACTTGGCACAAAACTCAAGGTATGAAAACAAGGAATCATGTTTCATGATTCCATGTTTTAAGCCACCAAACAAGATGATTTTTCCTTCCTTGTTTCCTCCTCAAATTTAGTCAGATTTTCCTCTTCCGTCTTGTCCATACATGAGCTTGAATTCTTCTATAAATAGGCATGCTTAAGGAGTCTTAGATGCTTGCTCAAAATTGTACACATTTCTAGTTTTTCCAAAGCACCAAAGGCTCTCATTTCCTCCTCCTCTTGGCTGAATTCTTTCTTCAAGTTTTCAAGAATAATTTCTTCCATTTCACTCAAAGAAACCAAGTTCTCTTCCTTTCCTTCAAATCAGATTAGGTAGGAAGTTGTTTCTAAGTTCATTTTATGCTATGACAAGTTATGTTTCCAGCTCAAAAATGATGATTTCATGGACTTTCTTCTAGCTCTCAATTTCGTTTTGTTTTCCCTTTTCTTTTAAAAACATTTCAGCCTTATGGCCTAGATTATGATGAGACCATGGTTTGATGATGAGGTTCTTGAGTGTTAGTTGCAAAGCCTTCACAAGTTAGACCTCTAAAACTTGAAGGTTTCACTAGTTTTTAAAGCTTTATGTATACCCATTTTCCTGGATTGAGTGCAAATGACCAAAATGCCATTGAGGCCATTTCTACCGAAATTCGAGGCAGGATTTTCCATCCTCGAATGGTCAACTCAATGTTTGAAGGGGGTTGTACCTGTCATGTTTGATATCCAGGTGAAAATCGTTCTAAACTTTCGGCTCAAAATGACCAAAATACCCCTCGTGCTCTACATGGGTAAAAGGTGCCGTTTGAGCCCGAATTTTTCCAGGGAGTTTAGAATGATGTTTTAGAGTAATATTTGATGTTTAGCCTGCCCGAAGGTCCCGAGTAGTTTTAGTGCAAATTACCGTTTTACCCTGAGAACAGTGTACAGTGCGCCTAATGAAGCAATTAGGGAACCTAAGCAATATTAGGCTCTAATCGAAGATTAATTTATTTCGATAATTAATCTAGAGTCAAAATGATTTATTAAGGTTGATTAGAAACTAAAATTGCTTAGTCAAGTTCTAATTACATTCTTTAATTCAAGATGTCTAATCAAAAAGTAATGAATAGTGTTTTTCTCTCCAAATTCCTTAAATCAAGGAAATTTGTCTACCACCTTTTTGACCAAAAGAATTATTTTAAAATTGTTAATCTAGTTAGAATTTCCCCCAAAAGCGACAAATTTTGAATTCAAATTTCATCCAAAAAGGCTATGCAAAAGCTAGGATTTGACTACACCTAAGCTAGCACTTTAACCAAGCTTCCAAGAAAGCTTTGGAAGATATTTTCCTTCCCTCCAAGGCCAATGAATTTCAACTAACCCTCCCCCTAAATTAGCCACAACATTTCATTCTTTATAAATACCACACCTTGGAAAGCTTGGACACCTTTTTGATCATTTGCTAAGTTGAGTTTCCTTGCACTTTCTCTCATTTCTCTCATTTTCCCTTCCTCTAAGTTCTTTTTCTTCCTTCCTCAAAGAACCACCACCACCACCTTGAGCCACCACAAACCACCTCAAACCACACTCTCATACCTTAGAACACCTCCTAAACACCAAACCTCACCATTTCCAAGCTTGCATCCTCAAGGAAAAATCATCTTCCTTGAGAACCTTTGAAGGCCGAATCCTTGTTGCTCACAGAGAAGATTTTGTCTTCTCATTTCCTTGCAAACTCAAGCTTTCTTTCAAAGCTTTCAAGATTTCACTTGGTAGGGGTTTTCTTTCAAGTTTTCTTTACTTTCTTTGAGAAAAGTTTCTAGTTTTCTCTTGGTTTCAAACTCTTTTTCTTCCCCTTTGTATTTTCGGCCATGAGGCCATTTTACAAACCAATCTTTAGCTTGATGATGAGGTCTCATGGAGATAGTTTGGTGTTTGCCATGAGAGAAACCTCTAAAGCTTGGATCTTGGTCTAGGACCATATACAAACTCGGTTTTTCCTTTTCTTTGCAAGTTCAAAGTTTTGGTTTTTCATTTCCTTTCCTTTATGATTCCGGTTCCTCCTTGGTTTTTCCTAGTTCAAAGTTTTGGCCTTCATTCCTCTAAGGTTTCGGTTTTTCCTTTCTCTCTCTTGAACAAAGTTTGCTAAAAATGTTAAGGTAGCCCTTTTATGTTTGTTTGAAAGGTTGTCTCTTGAAAAATCGTTTCCTTGAGCTTGATGATGGTGTTCAAGAACATAAGACTTCCTTGGTGTCTTGATGCTAAGAACTCTAAAGCTCACTTTATGATACATAATGGGTTGAGGTTTTTATGTTCCTTTAAAGTCTTGTAAGAGCTCTAGTTAAGATTAAAAAGGAGTTGCATTCATGTTTACTTTTATGCTTTGCATAGCATGTTTATTTTCAAGCTATCACTAAGCAACTTAAAGATTAAAACAAGAATGTGCATCATCACTTAATAAATCTCAAAGCCTACCTATTTCAACCTTAAAGTTGATTGTTGATTTGGGGTAAACACCCCAAGAGGCCTAGAGCACTAAAATAAAGAATTGAACCTTGCATTTCATGTTTACTTTCTTGTCTATCATGTTTATATTTTATGCCATCACTTAAACTCTAAAGATAATAAATGAGTGCACCTCATATTTATTTTATGCTCTCACTTTATTTTCTAAAAGAAGAGTAAAATGAGTTGCATAGCATGTTTAAATTTATGTCACCACCTAAATGGTCTAGAGCTCAAAGACTTGCCCAAGTATCCAATGTAAAGTTTTAAGAAAATGTTGGTTTTTCAATGAAGCCATTTTGGCCTTGTGGTGATGATGATGGGCTTGGTGTGAGTTCATCTAATCACAAGTGCCCATAGCCATGTTTTGAAATTTTTCTAAGCTTAGGAGTACCTAAGGAGCATTATGAATGAGATTATATGTTTTAAATCTATTTTATGAGAAAATTAATTTAGCTACTGATCTTGCTTGGACTTTAATGATTTTAATGAGATAAATTGGTTTCTAAAAGAGTTTGAGTTCCTAAAATTGTTCCAAGAGAAAACTAGCAACTTGTATGCATTTTAATTCATGAGATTATGTGATTTTATGGGCTTATGATTTCGGTTCTCCTTCATGATTGGCTGCTGTACAAATGTTGTTCTAAGGTGTTAAAATGTGTAAAATTATGTTTGAGTGAAGGGAGGATCGATTTAGAGAAGTTAGAAAAGAATAAGTAACTTAAAAGGATCAAGAATGAGAATTCTAGAACACCTTAATGCACAAATTTGCAAAACTGTTCCAGCATAATTAATTCAAGTGTAAATGGTTCATAATCAGTAGGATATGCATAAAAACCTTTCATAAATGATTAGGTATTAATTACTAAGCTTAAGGTGATGATAAGGACTTAAAATGGAATTCTAGCACACTTAGACATGGCAAAATGTGATTATGTCCAGCAAAGCTAAATTGAGGAAAAGTAAGTTATAACTTAGTAAACATGCCTAGGAATCCTCATAATTGGTTTAGGGATTGATTATGAAGCCTTAGGCGAAGACGGATCTTAAAAAAGGTCAGAACGGAGATTCTAAGCCCGTAAGTATATGATATTTTTCCGGCCCAAACTACATAATGCTGTTTGGAATTTTAAGTGTGCCTAAAACTTAGTGAGAATTTTAAGTAATGATCCCTTAGGTGTTATAAAAATCCTTAGTGAGGATTAGAATGACCGAAATGCAAGTTTAAAGCCCGTAAGGGTCAAAGCATAAGATACTATGAGATAGGTGGACGAGAGAGTATGATTATGATGATGAACCTCGTGCACACTTATGATGATGTGGTTATGTTAAGTTCCTTGAGCATGAAACTTTATGTGCATAATTTGATTTGGTGATATGATGAAATGTTGTGTTTGAGATGCATAATGTTTCAAAGCTATGAATGAAATTGAGGAATATGCTCATGTGAACTAGAAAGTTATTGCAATGAGAAAGTTCCATGAAAATGATGCATGTGACTGAAATTATGTGGCATGACTCAAATTTGAGGAAATTCAAGAGTAGCTATTATGCCCGAATTTCCGTCAAATTTGAGGGACAAAGAAAGTTTTTGAGAAAAATGAAGTTTAAAGTTATATGCCGAGACGCATTTCTCCCTGTGAGGAGAAAGTAAACTGGGGGTATGGACGTCGAGCCATACCGAAGCGGACAAAGTCGCTGGTCTTAACCAGTCGATGCGTTTCGAAGAATGAAAGTACATGATGTTTAAGGTGACACAGGAGACGTATTCCTCTCCGTGAGGAGAAGGTAAAACCGTGAGGGCATAGACATTCACCCCAAGCGGACAAAGTCGTTGGCTTAAAAGTCGTTTCGAAGAAGGAAAAAGTCCCATGATGGGTGATCCTTAGGCCCCTACAATTACCCTGGAGTCGGGATTATGATGATTATGTTTATGATTCGCTTATCAAGAGGATAAGTAAGAACTAGTGACGACTAGTTAAGGTATGAGCTCATAGCCTAGTTTAAGGGTGCGGTTACTATATTATTGGTGTCACAAGTATGAGAAAAGGAAAGATGTTCAAAGAAAAGTTTCATGCCACTCAAATGTTGTTTGAATTATTGTTTGATTTACCTAAAGTGCTGCCATGCATCCATGAAATATTATGTTGCATACATGCATTAAGAATCATTATAAAAGACATGGACCTTGGATAAAAACCTTTGTGAAAACCTCATAATGAACTTATGCATGCTTAACCTTTTCATAATAAACCCAAGGTTCCTGGGACGTAAACGATGACACTAGGATAGAGGATTTCCCTACTGAGATTCTTTAGAAGAATTCTCACCCCTCTCTCTCTTTCTTTCCGTTCGTCTTCAGATATCGATGGCGTCGTTCGTGATTTTCATTGACCCGCCCACATGGGAGGTGCACTATGACCCCTCAGCCCTCCACTTCAAGGGTCATTGCGAGGTGCGCGTTTTTGCATACGTGGGACGCCCTTTTGCTTTCCTGTCTCCAGGTGTTTCGATCGACTTCACCCTTTGGCGGCGACCTGATCTTTGAGAGGGACACGACCCGAGACGGGCGAGCCGTCGTCCCATCCTTCCTCGTCGGGCTTTCCCTTCGTTTCCATGGGTCCGGAGAGGTAGCGAGATACCGCCACTGGAGGCATGCGAGGCGCGTCGACGAGCAGGAGATGCGACCACGCGGAGGCCACATCCCTCGATTGCTATGCCTAGATCCCTCTTCGTAGGCTACATGGAGGAGCTTCGTCAGTTCGCCGGGCTACATCTCCCCAACCGAAGATCGCATCGCCAAGGAGGCTTGAGAGAGAGGGTAACGATAGTTAGGTGCTTATCTTTTGGGGTTGTCCATGTATTTGTTATCATGTTTCTTATTTTATGTTTTTGTACTTAAACTCTCCCACTGAATATGGGTAAGACTTTATGCTTCTGTTATATTTCTGTGATGTACTAAACTATATTATCTAATAATGAAATGATGTTTATGATGGATGTGTTCTTTAATGTTTATGTTTTGTATGTTTTATTTATTCTTCCGCTTCACGTCGTTTATATGTCACACGCAAGGCTCGCACTTTGTTTTATATAAATCATTTCAAAAAAAAATTTAGTATTTCCGCTAAGTATTTTATAAATGAATTTAAAGAAAGTAATAACTAATTTCTAGTCTTGATAAGTGGCGTATTGGGTTAATGTTAGGGTGTTACACTTTCAATTTCCATTTTTCTTTCCTTATTTTTCTTTAAATTATTTTGGCCATATGGCCTAAGAAGGAATATGATGATAGCTTGATGATGAGGACCTTGAGTGTTGGTTGTAAATCCATCACAAGTTAGGCCTTTAAAGCTTGAAAATTCCACTTGATGCAAAACTTTAAAGAATGATGTTTTTATGATGTAAAAATAAAGATCTTGAGTTTAGAACTTGAAAGATGTATTTTTCACTTTGTCTTGCTAAGATATATTGGGTTGAATTTATATTTCTCTAAAGTCTTGGAAGAGCTCTAGAAGAAATAAAATGAACTTGCATCCATGTTTAAGTTTATGCCTTGCATAACCATGTTTACTTTTAATGTCATCACTAAATTCTCAAGAATAAATAAATGAACTTGCATATCTCATGTTTAAATTTCCAAGCTTGCATTTCATGTTTATATTTCAAGTTGTCACTTAATCTATAAAGATAATAAAGAGGTTGCATCTCATATTTATCTTATGCTCTCACTTTATTTTATAATGGCTAAAAGAATCAACGCATGGCATGTTTATTTTATGTCATCACCTAAAGATCCTAGAGCTCAAAGACTTGCCCGTATCACAAGCAAAGTTGGAAATGGTAGTATCACTTTCAATTTCCTTAAGATTATTGGAGTTAAAGAATTCATTCTTTAAGAAGTCTTGAGTTTGGAGCTTAATAAGATGTAATAAGAATTCCATTAGGATTCCAGTGCGACTGCCGTTTAGGTTTATTAAGATTCTCTCTCCCTTCGCTGGTCAAGTGGACTCCAAGCTCCAATTTCTTGCATATCATGTTTATAATTCCAAGTTATCACCTTATAAAGACAAGATTAAAATGAAGTTGCATAGCATGTTTATGATTCTAGTTATCACCTAAATCTCTAAAGCTCAAGACTTGCTCCTTTTATCTTAAGTGAAAATTTTAATCGTAAGATTCTTTCAATGAATAAATCGGCCTCATGATTAAGGTAGGCCTAAAGTGATTTAATAAGCTACTGTTTAGTTCTAAAATTTCTTTCAAGAATAACAAAAGAATTAGTTTTTAAAAGAGTTTTAAGGCCTTGCAAAGATTTTACGGGATACTAGTATCTTACTTGTACTTAAAATGTGATTTGATGCAATTATATGAGGTTCATGATTCAGCCACTGATCTAAGTTTAGTACTACTATGATGATGGTTTAATATGTTTGAAGTTGTGATAATTATGGTTTATTGTAAGGAACGATTCTATGCATGTTAAAAAAAAACTAGCTTCCAAAAATTAAAAGCAAGATTTCTAGAACTCTAAAAATGAAATTTATGCGTCTGTCTAAAACCTTTAGCAGCCCTAAGAACCAGGTTCTATTATGTTTAGATAAGAGAGAATGATTCATAATTGGTTTAGTAATTAATTTTAGCACCATAAGGAAAGCCGGTAGAAAGGTTAAAAATGCAACTTCTAGCACGGTGAAGCCTTAATATAACTTGCTACCTATGCTGTCCCATATAGTTTAATAATATTCTTAAGGCTTATAATTAATGGTAATGATGATAATGAATCCTTTAGATGCATGATTAATAAGTTTGATAATTGAGATTACCGATTCTAAAGTTTCGTTTAGACGTTTTCGATAAGAATTTATGATGATGGTTCTTTGAAGTTTGAATGATAAGTCTATGTAATGATTTGATGCTTATTAAGTATTTGATATCATTGAATGACTTCATAGTTTGCATGATATAGTTGTTGTTGCAAATAATGAGAATGTTTATGCATCCTGATGATTATAATTCAGAGTTATATTATGATATAACATGCAAAGACTTAATGGTGACTTAAAATTATGAGGAAATGATCCTTTGGACCCATCAGACTATAGGTGGTGAAAAGGTGATCCTAAGAAAATGATCCTTTGGACCCATCAGAACTATAGGTGGTGAAAAATTGATTCTTGCCCTAGACAGTTTCTCAAAAGGGTAAGTTGGGACTTTAACTTATCAAAAGGGATAAGTATATGCTAGTGACGACTAGTAAGGTATGAGCTCATAACCTAGATTACTCCAAAAGGGTGGAGTATAGGGTGGCCAGGAAAATGATGATGAAAGTAACTTTAAGTCACCTAAGAAACTAAGTAAATGCATTATGTGAATATGATGTTTTGCTATGCATAGTATTTATGAGATGATGATGAGAAATATGATGTTCTGCTATGCATAGTATTATGAAATGATGATGAGGAATATGATGTGATTTTATGCATAACTATGTTATTATATATGAAAGGAAAAGTTCATTATAAACATGACATGCTAAGTTTATGATGCATTATAAGACGCATGATAAAAGGGACAAACCTCGGTAAAGTATATTTTCAAACTTAATAAATCAATCTTAGCATGCTCACTATTTCATAATAACCCAGAGGTTCCTGGGGACGATGATGATGACACGATGCATATGAGGTGAGTACCCTCCTGAGATTCTTTTATAAGTTTCACTCCCTCTTTCTTTCTTTCCATCTCGTCTTAGAAAGTGATGGTGATGTTGTGATTCCATTGATGCTCTCACCTGGTAGATGTACTTGATCTGGTGAACCGCTTATTCCTGAGGAACGTATCGCTGAACTTTGCGCGTGACTTAAATATCTATTCCTATCTTGAAGTGTTATTACTAGGTGCCATTAATGGATGTCCTCCATCCATATATTATTTATGTTTTGTTAGATTGCCTACACCTAGCTTATTCTGTTGGTAGGCAAAATATCTATGTGTTATGTAATTATGGATGTTATATGATGGAGCCAATATGATGTGTTTTTCATGATATATCTTCACGTTATTTCCTTTATTTTGATTATTGTTCACGTTATGCGCGGCTCACGTTTTCAATTATTTTTAAAAAAAAAATGGCTCGTAATTTCACTAAGTATTTTCAAAGCATGATTAAGGAACTGAAGCAAAGAGTAAAGTCTAGTAATTAATCAGATACAACCTAGGTGTATTGGGTTAATTATTAGGTGTTACATTTTGGTATCTCAAGTTTAAAGACCGTGAGCAGTGAGGATTGGACTGGTTATGCTTCTAAAGCATAATACGTTAGAAATGTCATGTGTAAATGTTTATCATTAGGATAGAGCTTGAGGATTAGAGATGCATGACCGCTGTATGTTGCACGTGCCATGGTAACTTGCTCACTTTGCATGGAATGTTGAGCTGATCACCTCAGATGTTGTTGTTTTGTGTGTATAGGGACCAATGGCACGTCGACAGACGGACTCAATGCGGCACAGAAATAACCAGAAACAACGCAACCGCGGAAGCACTCCGTGATGTGGCAAGGACAATGAGGATGATGATGGAACGAATGGATCAGATCGCCAAGCTAATGCGATCAAGGCCATGAGATACCAGAACACGCTCGTTTTAGGGGATTTCAAGGGAAAACCCAGGGTTTGAGGGACCCTCAATCCAAATGTTGCAGAAGAAGAATGGATTCGGAATATGGAGAAGGTCTTTGCATTTAGTCCGATGCTCAAAGGAGCGGAAGTTTTGCCACCCATATGCTTGAAGGGGTGATGCCGCTTTTGGTGGACAGGTGCTCGAAGACTCTGGGAGGTGATCCGACATGGACATTGATTGGGAGCTATTTAAGGTCCATTTTTATAAGAAGTATTTTCCA
>JAMLFY010000006.1:36874378-36978080 GCA_030441495.1 Dalbergia oliveri
TTATATTGCCCTTTTTTTTATTGTAGTACTAGTCTAGTAAGATATTAAGAATGAAGGTCTCAGGCAAACATCTGGATAATTTGAACTTGAATTATATGTCAACCAAAAAAAGGGGGAAATGAGTCAAAAAAGTTAATACTCATTTTTGTCCCTTACTTTACATTGATGAGTCATTTTCTTAGTCCTTAACTTTCAAAATGAGCCAAATTTAGCCCATTATCAAATATTGAGTTATTTTTTTCCCTTCAATTCACTTTTATTTAACATTTCATCAATTAAATTATGGTAGGTAACCTTAAGTGATACGTTGACATATTTGCCTTTTGAAATCGAATAGGTTTAAAATAACTTATTTTTGATGTATAACATTGCCATTTAATGATTTGAAATGAAATTTAAATGACTCATTTTATGTAATTTTATAAAAGTGAGTTGAGGACTAAAATGATCTCACGTTTTGCAATGTTAAGGACTAAATTACCTATTTTAAAAGTTAATGAAAATAACTCAACGAGTGTAAAGTTAGAAATTAAAATAGGCATTATCTTTGAAAAATATTGTAGGAAATTATCAATTCTATGTTCAAAGTACAATTTTTGAAATGTCAATTTAGTCATAAAAATTATCACATCAATTTAGTTTTTATGCAATATTGTTTTGACATTGAAATTAAGAAAAATTGCATATTTAATCAATACACTTATCATCTTATCAAGGTTATGTATTTAATCAGGCAATTTTTTATTTTTAATTTTTTGTCAAGGGTTATGTATTTAAACTAGGCATGATAAATTGAAAATTATCTCCAATTATATGAGATTGGGCCTAACGCAAATAAGTTAGCTCGATGCCCTTTTGGCCTTCACAATATGCTAGAATACTCCAAACCACCCCCCAACACCAAAACCCAAAAACAAAAAAAACTAGATTAGAGTCGGGATCTAAGCTTCTGGAGCCTGCGTTGGTAGTAGAAGATATATCCTGATATTGGGTAATGAACTAATTCTCCTTAGGTTCGTGTGGGTGTACAAAGACTCAAATGCTATGTTAATTGCTAGAGGAAAGCTAAACTTTGATTAGCATGTTAGATTTCCAATGTTTGTGATTGGGTTTTGCTCTCCAAATAGGCCATTGTTGATGTTTGTTTGTGTTTGTTTGTTGGCATGTTGGGCTTTGTTTCTTTCGAAGCTATGTAGCTTTCACCAAGATAAAAAAAGAAATCACATAAAAAGCTCAAATTTCAGCCCAATTATAAAATAGGTATCTCGTACAATACTTCTAAAAGGTAAAATACACTTACCTCCCTTAAATTATCAAGAAATAACACTCTACCCCATTTGTATAGCTAGCAACTATAAATAGTGACATTGCAGTTAAGATGAAGAGAACCCATTTTTGAGAGATAAAGAGAAAGTAGAATTTTTATTTTTTCCTATTGAAGATATGAGAGAACTCCGTCATATAAAGTTGCACCTAGTGATGGCGTATGAGGTACTAGTCCTCTCTGGCCTCCATAAAAACTTGCCTCAAATGTTCTTTAGCCACGCTGTAAAACATAACTCCTAAACAACAACTAAAAAAAACCCTAACACAAACAAAACTTGATAATAGATCCTACACTCAAAGTACATGGCATATCAAATTGCTCAAAAATCTTTTGGAAACAATAATTGGCCCCAAACAATGCTAAAGTTAACTTTCAAATTGGCATTGGCAATGCATCAAGTGAAGGATAATTACTTTCAAATCAAGCTAGAGCACTATTGATAAAAATATATCATTCGCACAGGACAAGCACACTTAGAACCAAGACCAACACAATTTTAGCAAAAAACCCATAACAGCGAACAGAAAGCGAAAAAATAATTCGAGATGAAAACCCAAACAAAATGAACCACACAATAATACAAAAAAATAAATCAGAGATGTTAGAACACAATCACTCACCAAGAAAAGAACCCACACACAATCTGAGAAGAACAACACAGAACACGGCAAACATGAAATTGCGAAGACCACGATGATAGCACAAAATAGGGCGCCAACAAAGCACAACTCAAGAGGGGTTTGAGAGATAGGCACGAGAGAGAGCGATTGTGAGGGAACTTATGGCTACGGCAATGTTGTGAAGAAGAGTGAGCTACATGAAACGGAGGATGGAAGGAAAAGGGTGCTATGTGTAGGAGTAAAGTGAAGAGGAGGAGAGGGTGTTGTGTGCGAAGGAAGGGAGTAAAGTGAAGTGAGAATGAAGTTTTGGGCTACACTATGGTGTGCTCTTTTTAATGTCTCCATGTGTGCACCCACTTTGAGGAGGAGATACGGTGGTTGTGTATAGACACCCAAACGAATGTCAAAATAGCGTTTATGTAAAAACATAAAGTACCGATGCAGGAGCAATAAACAAATAGTCTCATCTTCTAATGAGACTTTTGATTTCACAATTATTATATTACTAAACAAAATATTATACCATGAATACCCAATATTGCATTCATTTTTATTGGAAATTATTGTGTATCATCTAATTAATGCTCTATTGTTGTAATCCTCTACACATTACACGTTAAGGCTATATGAAAATCAAAATAACCAACTGTAAATGACCTTCAGTTCTCACGCATGGAGAAGTTCTAGTTAAGTATTGGAAAATGCAATAGATTAAATGCAGAGATGTATTTCTACACATCATTGAACATATAGTTCACCCACTTACTTAGTTAGTACTCAACATATTGGAACAAAGCAATACACACAATGGAGTAATTATTATTAGGGAAATACTAAAAATTGGAATTTGTAATTTTCAAAATTTTTGGTATTTCATTTACAAAATCTGAAAAAAAAAGAAAATGAAAATTGAAAATGAAAACTAAACCAAAAGGCCCTTAAGTTTTTGGATTTTTTTATTTTGGATGAACACAAATTTACTAGCTCAAATTCAAACACACTCACATACAAGTGGATATGACCCATGTATAAGTGATTGTATGTTAAATAAATTTAATGGATCTAAATGCAAGAATGTCTCTTACTTTCTTATGAAGTGAAATAATAAGCTATCAAGAAAAAAAGACCACAATAAGACTTTTAAGGCATCAAGAAAGAGAAAAAAAAAGTTGTTTTGCTTTTGGATCTTAGACTCATGAAATGGGATCCGCTATATGTCATTTAAAGATTTGATTCTAACAAAAATAAAATCATTAGTAAAACAATTCAAAATAAAGTCTTGGGAAATTGTTCCTCTTAATTTATCAAACATAGTTATAGCATTTGACATTTTTTCAGGCATAACCTATACCAATTAGTGAAAATAGGAAAAATAAATAAATAAATAAATAAAAGGTGGGAGGTTAGCACATTACCCAAGAATTCCAAAAACAGTTAAATGAGTTAGATATGAAACATAGTCCAGTAACTTAGGTAACTTTTTGTCAACTCCCTGAAACTAGAGACAAGATAACTTTATGATTCAACCATGAGTAAATTAAACTAAAATGAATTAACTAATCTTATATATACATTAGCAAACATATATAAAAACATAAACCCCGAAATAAAACATTGCAAATGAACCCACTTGTTTTATATGTTTAGAACCAATTTTTCCATTCATAGAGACAAGGGTGGAGTATTGTGCTGATAATGGATTTACTAAGATGATATAATTCAATATTTCTGAAATTGGTGCATCTCATAGTCCGCTGAAATGGGAAAACGTCCATTTTCTGGTGTGCCATTTGGAACAAGTGTAACACCTAATTTTTAACCTAATATGCTAAAGTCGCATTCCATTTAATTATTAGTTGTTACACCTTTGTCTCGGAACTTAACATATTTTTCTTTAAAATACGAGTAACAAAAATATGGCTAAATTTTATTTTATTTTTTTTGAACTTTAAAACTAAAATGTGAGCAATGCGTACACATAGATACACGTATGACATAGCAATCATATAAACTTTCATCATAGCATATATATGTAAACCATAGTATAACATGCACAAATCATATTAACATGCCATAACCATAACATAATAACGATGTCCTGATATATTCAGGACATCCTAAGTCCTAAACTCAACAATAAGATTGAACATACACCAGTCAATGCTAAACATAACTATAACAAAACTAGACCAGTCCAATGCTAAACCTAAACCATAAACCCTAAACCATATGCATCTTTACTTTATCATGATTGAATTTTCAAGTTCTTTTCTTAATGACCACCTTCGTACATCATCACCATAAACCAACCAGCTTACCTTCCCGGTAATTTTAAGTTATCACCAAAACTCCACCTCACGATGCCTAGGATGAGCTCAATCCTAACTAGTCATCGCTAGTTTTAATATGGGGTAATAGAAGGGGAAACACATCACTTTCTTATCATGAGTACGCAACTTTCTTGGATTACCTCTCATAACCTTTAATTCAGGAGTCTAGAGGATCACTTCCATTTGTACAATGTCACCTTTAATTCTTAGCATATTATGTTAAGATGCAAAGTCATAACCATATCATATGCTTTTCTAATGCTCTTTTAAACATATGCGACTTTACAATATTCCAAGTGAAATTATATCATGCCATATCTATTCAAAATCAAATAACTAAATATATAAGACCTCAATTTCATATAATTCCTCAAGCATATGGAAAATCACAATATTAACTAATCTTTCTTAAATTTAATTCTAGATTGCTCTTATAAATAAATTTGTATCTTTATGGCAACACAATTAATAACTTTTAGATTAGTAGCAAAAATTAGAGAGCTCAATAAAAGGATGTCTATTTTTAATAAGATGTATATTTCATGAGTCAAAGTTTTCATGTGAGTTGAAATGGTGAGTCTTGAGCACTAAGTTAATCAAGTGATGACATAATTTTAAATATGCAATGCAAGCTTCATTTTTAATCTTGGCATTATAGGGTGATGGCAAGAAAAACATAAGTATCTTATGCGAAGCTTTGAATTTTAAATATGAGAATGCAAGCTCTGGTTTTAAATATTTAAGTTTAGGTGATAACTTGGAAAATAAATATGCTAGACAAGAAATGTAAACATGAATGCAAGTTTAATTCTTTATTTTAGTGCTCTAGGCCTCTTAGAGTAATCACTCTAAATCACATTTCAACTTTAAGGTTGAAATAGGTAGGCTTCGAGATATGAAAATGCAAGTTCTCATTTTGATCTTTAAGTTTAAGTGATGACTTGAAAAATAAATATGCTAGGCAAGAAATGTAAACATGAATGCAAGTTCAATTCTTTATTTTAATGCCCTAAGCATCTTAAAGTATTCACTCTAAATCACATTTCAACTTTAAGGTTGAAATAGGTAGGCTTCAGTTAATTATTTAAGTGATATGAAAATACAAGCTCTTGTTTTAATCTTTAAGTTTAAGTGATGGCTTGGAAAGTAAATATGCTAAGCAAGAAAATATAAATATGAATGCAAGTTCAATTCTTATTTTAGTGCTCTAGACCTCTTAGAGTATTCACTCTAAATCACATTTCAATTTTAAAGTTGAAATAGGTAGGCTTCGAGATTATTTATTTAGTTGATTATGTAAATGCAAGCTCTTGTTTTAATCTTTAAGTTTAAGTGATGGCTTGGAAAGTAAATATGCTAAGCGAGAAAATATAAATATGAATGCAAGTTCAATTCTTTATTTTAGTGCTCTAGGCCTCTTAGAGTATTCACTCTAAATCACATTTCAACTTTAAGGTTGAAATAGGTAGGCTTCGAGATTATTTATTTAGTTGATTATGTAAACATGAGATGCAAGGCTTAATTATAAATATGTAATGCAAAGACTTGAAATATAAATATGGATGCATTTCTTTGAGTCCTAGGCTCAAGATTTCCATTCTAATAACATAATATCATCAGTTGCTAAAAACTCTTAAAAGTGAAACCTTCAAACTTTAGAGTTCAAACAAATGATAGTTTTCCAACCAACACCCAAGATCTTCATCATCAAGCGATGGTTTCTTCATGATGTAGGCTATAAGGCCGAAAATAAAAAGAAAAGGAAAGGAAAACAAAAAACCGAAAATGGTGTAATAAGAAAGGAAGAACATCTTAAACCAAGAGCAATTCAAGAAAAGAATAGCAAATCCTAAAACAACTCCATACCAAAAATGTTTTCCTTTTTAAAGAAGAAAGCTTGGTCTTGGAATGAGATGAGAAGAAATTCCTCCTTGGTGCCAAGATGGTTTTGGCCAAGAAGAAAAGAAGAGAAAGAAAGGTTTGTCTTAGGTTTTTGGTCTTGGAAGTGGAGAGGTTATGTGTTTAAAGGAATATTTATGGTGGTTATGTGATGGTTTGAGGTTAGAAAATGGTGAAGGATGGTGGCTCTTGGAAGAATGAAGAAGAAAAGAAGAAGAATTCTTTGAGCTTAAAGAAAGAAAGCTTGAAGTTGCAAGTATGAGCAAGTGTTCTTGCAAGCTTCCTTTGATGCCTATTTATAGAAAAATGAAACACAATGGAGGTGAAATGGAGGATGTATGGCCTCTGACTCCAGGTTGCAGTCACCTCATTCACTCCCTTAACTGCACAAAAGATCTCTAGCCAAATTGCTGTGAGTTGATTGCCATGTTAGCAATTAGAGTTCTGGCTTCTGGTGTCTTGTCCATCAATGCTCCACCACTTGCTGCATCAATCATATTTCTATCATTTTGAATCAGTCCTTCATAGAAATATTGGATGAGAAGCTGGTCACTGAATCTGGTGGTGAGGACATGTTGCACAAAACTTTTTGAATCTCTCCCAGGACTCATATAATGTCTCTCCCCAGGTCCTTGAATCCACAAATATCTTTTCTAATGGATGCTGTTCCTGGATGGAAAAAACTTCTCTAAGAATAATCTTTTCATTTCATGCCAGGTAGTAATAGAACCTGGATGAAGGTAATACAACCAATCCTTTGCTTCAGCATCTAGAGAGAAAGGAAATGCTTTCAACTTGATATGCTCTTCTGCACTCCTTTAGGTCACATAGTTGAGCACACAACATGAAACTCCTTAAGATGCTTATTAGGATCTTCTCCTGCAAGACCATGAAACTTGGGCAGCAAATGAATTAGACCAGACTTAAGCTCAAATGGCACCTCTAACTCAGCATATTGAATACATAAAGGTTGATATGCAACATCAGGTGCAGCTAATTCTTTCAAAGTTCCGTGATGTCGAGTAGCCATGTTATCAATACTAGTTTCAGATGCACAATCAGATGCACTATCAGTTAAATCAACACTTTGATTACCTGTAGTATTATGAAAAGCTAAATTCCTATTTACTCTATTCAATCTATGAAAAGTTCTATCTATTTCAGGATCATGTGCATATAATTCACCTGGATGAGACCTTGTCATGCACACACAAACAACATAGATAGAATTCAGGCACACAACTCAAAATAGCCTATATACTGCAAATAAAATAGAAATTGAAAAATCGTATTAGCTATTTTTTAAAAATAAATAACACCACATAATTACTCTAAAATGCTAGGGAGTAAGCTCACCAATTTTTTTCATTTTTAAAAATAGTGAAAACAGTAAAAAAAATAAAAAATGGCTTAAACGAAGGAATTTGGGAAAAATAAGCATACCAAGGCAATCACTCTGAGAATGCCTTGTGTCAATTTTTTTTTCTGATTTTTATGAATTTTTTAGGGTAATATAAGAAAGTCAATAATTACTTGTATTTCACTGAGGAAAAGAAACACCAGCCTGCAAAACCACTATTAGTGACAAACAGAAGCGGAATTATTCAACACTTACTTATATACAAGATGAGATAACATAATATGTGCATCTGAATTGCCAAATTTTGATATACTGCCAAGTCCACTATCAAAATAGTATAAGTCCCCTTATTTGTAGTATAAGGTAACTCAGGTCATTTTTCCTAAGGATACACAGGTTATGTTATCAAACCAAAATTGCTAAATACAACAAAGGGGGTTTGTTATTTTCAGAATGTAAAAATGAGAAAAACATAATGAAATGCAATTGATCAAAGAATCAATCCCAAACATCACGATTATTGGAGAATTCATCATGGTTCAAAAGAGTCCAAATTCGAATGCTACTCTGTTAATCAAATTAACTATATGATCATATAGTTATCATTCAACAACCTTCAAATCACAATCGCAATTTTAAATGAATGTTGAATTACATGAGTTTTTAACCTATAACTAATCAGTTATTAGCTACTTGATTTCAACAACGAATTCGTCCTATATCTAATCAATATAATTCAAACATAATCATGTTCAATAACTGAATTCATATTTGAAATTGAAGTTGAGAAAGGAAAGCATACATATGAAAATGGAAAATTACAAAACAATAACTTCGAATTCAAACCAATTATCTATGATATCAAGGATTGAAAGAAGTTTAGTCTTCCATAGACATCTCTATTGAAAGCTCTATTTCTGAATACAAAGGAAAAATGAAAAGACAAGAGAGAGATGATAGGTTCTGATGTATGTTCTTTGAATGAACACCTTAGGCTTAAATAGAAAATGAAAAGATAAGATAAAGCTTGAAAAATCTAAAAAAGAAGGATTTCCCTCCAATCAAAAGTGTCCCATCGGGTTACATCTTATCCAGATGTTATCCTAACATCCCGCCTTTATGGATTGCCGACTTCCACAAACAAACACGGTTTTTTCATGCTTTGTCCTCATTCACACGCTTCCTGGAACTTTCAGGAAGGTCACCCATCCCAAAATTACCCCAAGTCAAGCACGCTTACCTGGAGTTCTTTATGGCTACCGAAAAATATGCATCTTTGTGGCATAGGTAGTACTAATCAATTCATATAAGCCTTCCTTAACTATAGTCCCATACCTATACAGACTCAGGATCCTCTCATTCGGGTGTGTAATCGGTTCATTCATGTACCGCTGGAGGAGGAGCCGCTCCTTGTCCGTGCCCCTCGGATCCCTAACTACTCCCTCTCCCCTGTTACATGCCCACCAGCTTCCGCCTGGTTCGTCCCCGAACCACACGGCACGGAGAGGTGCATACTGATACCATTTGTAACATCATCTCATAAATACTATGCATAGTAGAATATCATATTCACATAATGCATTTACTTAGTTTCTTAGGTGACTTAAAATTACTTTCATCATCATTTTCCTAGGCCACCCTATACTCCACCCTTTGGGAGTAATCTAGGTTATGAGCTCATACCTTACTAGTCGTCACTAGCATATACTTATCCCTTTTGATAAGTTAAAATCCCAACTCTACCCTTTTGAGAGAACGGGCTAGGGGGCAAAAATCACCTTTTCACCATCTATAGTCTGATGGATCTAAAGGATCATTTCTCAGGATCACCTTTTCACCACCTATAGTTTGATGGGTCCAAAGGATCATTTCCTTATAAGTTTAAGTCACCATTAAGTCTTAGCATGTTATATCATAATCATCAAGATGCATGAACATTCTCATTGTTTGTAATAGCAACTATAACATGCAAGCCATGAAATCATTCAATAATATCAAATTCTCAATAGGCATTACTTCATCATATAAACTGACATTCCAAAGCATCAAAAGATGTCATCTAAAATCTCAAGGAAGCTCCCCAAAACCGAACTCTAAAGTTGGGTAACCTTAATTATCAAACTAATTACTTATGCATCTAAGGGATTTATTACCATCAATTATAAGCCTTAAGAACATTATTAGACTATATCGGGTAGCATAGACAGGTAAGTTGTTTTTAAGGTTTTAATGTGCTAGAAGTTACGTTTTTAACCCTTTCTCATTTCCGACTTTCCTATGATGCTAAAATTAATTACTAAACCAATTATGAATCATTGTCCCTTATCTAAACATAATAATATCTGGTTCTTAAGGTCACTAAAGGCTCTGGACAGAATGCATAAATTTCATTCTCTAAAGTTTTAGAAATCTTGCTTTTACGGTTTTCTAGGAAGCTAGTTTTATCTCTAACATGCATAGAATCATTCCTTTAGCAATAAACCATAATTATGCATAAAATCACATCATATTCCTCATCATCATTTCATAATACTATTCTTCATTCATATTCATCATAACATTTTCTCATTTATAGTCTTATGCGAAATAATATATACCAATTGTAATCATGCATCTGGAGATTCCCAAGAGAGGTGGGTCACAATGAAAACTTATGCATGAAATAAAGACATATTCTGTTATTGGAAGAACGTGTATTACTTAAGAGTGCAATTTGGAAAGATTCTGGCTAAGCCTCACCTCTCCAGGATGGTGTGGTTCGGGACGAACCAAGCAGAGCGGTGGGCATGTAACGCCCGGGATGAGGCAGGGAGTGATCGCGGTCGAGAGGGCACGGACAAGGAGCGGCTCCTGCCTCCAAGCGGAGGGTACATGAATGAACCGATTACACCCCGATAGAGGGATCCCGAGTTGCATAGGTATGGGACTATACAGTTAAGGAAGGCTTATATGAATTGATTAGTACTACCTATGCCACAAAGATGCATCTCTCTTTCGGAGCCCATCAGGAAAAAACTCCAGTAAGCGTGCTTGACTTGGGGTAATTTTGGGATGGGTGACCTCCTGGAAGTTTTCCAGGAAGCGTGTGAGTGAGGACAAAGCACGCTGAAAAGACAATGTTGGTTTGTGGGACAGTCGGCAATCCATAAAGCAGCAGGGGATGTTACATTATCTATCGAAAAAATTTAGATTTCCAAAATCTGATCTAGATAAGATAATCCTCTATGGATAAGCTTTCCATAGACATATTATATGACTCATTTGGACTAGAAATGAGTGAGATATGCCCAATTATGTGAGGAAAGGTCTTGGACCTTGTCACGAGCTTTGCAACTTTGCAGCCCAATTAGGCCATGAATCGAGCCGAATTTGATGAAGCTTGTGAAACCAAAATTGTAGATCTCGATCTTAGGTTTCAGAAGACACCAAAATCACAAAAATCCAATATTTATAGAGCCTAAAATGATCTATGTAACATGGAAAGGTCATAGTGAGTGTAAAATCCAAGATTAACCAAGTTTTAACAATTAAATCCAATGAGACCCAATAATGCAAAACTCAATCAAATCATCAAAATTAAACACATGTAGAAACCAATTAGGCCAAGTATGCAACCATAATAGATGCCTTAAAATTTCTCTATCACCAGGATTGAAACTTCAACAAATAAACACAAATAATATGTCACAAATGTCTACGTACCTACGTGAATTGCAAGTCAATATGATAGAGATGAAGAAGCAATTATATATCAAGCCTGAAATTGCATAAAGCTGATGTCTTGGACAGCAATTGCATAAATTAATAAAAATTTGCAGACTATATTTACCACCACTTGCTTACTATTTTTATATCGAAAATGTTTTCTATCTTGTTCTCATATAAAAATGGTTTGCATGTATACCTTATATTACCTTAAGTACATTTACCATTGATTTACACGTTCACCAAGCTGAAATATTATAAAAATTAAGAGTAATGATATGCCAACATCAAAGTATCTTAATATGTTCACACCGGTATATAAATTTAGAGTAATGATATATGTTCATGCTCACTTTCTGGTTAACAACCTACCCTTGCATTGCAACTTAGAGGTAATATCGATATATATATATATATATATATATATATATATATATATATATATATATATATATATATCCTAATAAACACATCAAATATAGCAGGACTAGCTTATAGGTCCGTCAGTTGAGTTTTGCACATTGCTCCATGCATAAACTCATATGTATGTTTAAGTCAACAACAGAAGTTTTTGTACCAATATGTGATATATTAAATGGGGAAATGTTATTCTAACACTCAAAATGTAAGTGTGTATTGAGACACCCATTTTATAACTATTTAATGTGATAGATATTATAAAGGATGAGTGGAGACCACTATTACATCTAATAGTTATAAAGTGGTATCCCAACAATTAGAAAGCAAACTCTTTTCAAATAATCAAAAGTATGTTGTCATTTCCCATAAGAGAAAAAAGTAGTTGCATATGACAACAACTATTATACCCAAAAAATTAGTGTTAGCTTTAAAATGAAAGAAGTTTAAAGATTCACAAGTCGCCATAAATAGTATTTGCTTTTCTCTTTTCCTTGTAGTGTATATCTTCTACTTTAAAATCACATAACACAATGATGAGAGCATGACGGGACCATGGCAACAAATGCACAACACAACATCAAATCTCCAACCTCTAGCAGGTATCCATGGTATTTGAAGACGGGTTATTTCAATACACAAAAAATGGTGTTTATTGAAACACCCACTTTATAAGATGTGATGGATTGATGGAATAAATGGGGACTACCATCACTTTGTTTGGTTTACCATTGTCCCATTGTGTTCACAAAAATTGCTTTGAGAAAAATTGTTCTTGGTTGGTTTGTGTTTGTTGATGTGGGAAGAAGTGACAAGCTTCGGTCAAAATCAATTTTGACTAAAGTTATAAATATTAGCTTCTTATTTTTCTCTCATATTAATTTTTTTATACTCACTTTTTTAGTATCTTTTCTAAACATAAATCAATTCTTTTAAAAGCAATTTTTGCTAAATCAATTTTTCAACATTGATTGTTTTAAAAGCAATTCTACCAAAATATAAACTAAAACCCATTATATTTAATCTATAAACTAATATCTATAAACTAATATAAAGGGAATTCTAAGGCTTTGGTGTTCCAATTTTAACTTCCTATATCATCCTCAAAAATAATTATTTTTCAAATTTAAAAAGGTTAGAAAAGCACTAGCCCCACCATTATTTGCAAGTTTTATATCATTTCTTGTGCAATTTCTAACTTTTTATCTCCTTAGATCCATACGTGTTCAAGCCATCATGCTTGAATATCGGAGAAGAAGTTGCCACCATTTACAAATAACATAGAGAAGACATGCTAAGTCAGTCACTTCTTTTACCTCTCTCTGCCATTTCTTTTTTCATTATCTTTTACTCTAAACTTCAACTCCCACAAATTATCAAATCTTGCAATTATGAATTCAATTTGTTTGATAATGCTTTCTATTCATCAGGGAAAGATCATGGTGAAGAGCTTAGATACGACAATGAAGGATAGAATTATATTCATTCAAAGGTCATATCAATCCCTTGACCATTCTACATTTTTTTTCTTTACTTTTAATACCATTCTCTATATGTACAACAATATATTGTAACACTAATATCTTTGAAAATTTTGGAATCAATAATTATTTTTGAATGGCATTGTGATAGACATTTTTTAACATGAAATATTAATTCAACCACTCATTCAAAAGTCTTTGCCTGATTAGACCAAATAATGTTATGAACATGTAATATTTTGTTTTCAATTTTGTCTTCATTTCCTCCCTTCTAATTCAATTTATTGGTAGTTACTTTTCAAAACGTTTCGTTTTGTTTCTAATTTATGATTGATTAGTTCATTGCATTTTAAACAATAAAAAAATGAATGAAAGTTTTATATTTTTATAGATAGGAAGATTGGCATATTGACTTCAATTTAATTTAAAGAAATTTTCATATTGATTGGCCGGTATAATGTTTATGCAAAACATTTTTATTACGATAGTAAAAGTTTTCTAATAAGAAATTTCTGCATTAAAAAAAAGGGGATTGATTTGTTGAGCTTATTTCCAATTCACACCTTACCAATCCTTAAAATTGTTTAACTTCTAAATTCTAATCAAAGGTTAAAGTTGTTAAATGAAATGACTTCCAATTTTTTAACTTCCAATTTCATTCCATAGGATTTTATCTGACACATACATGAAGAAGTGACTTCTATTGGATGATGAGGAAGTGTATCGTCATAACTTACTATGTTAATTTTTTTTTTTAATACCCTGAATTATTCCCATGTCACTACTTAGTTAATAAAATAAAAAAATAAAAAGTGAATAAAAAATAAATATTGGTTAAGAAATTCATTGATGTGTCAAGTTTTAATTGATTGATGGTATAAAATGACTTTACCCATTAGTGTATACCAATTAATCTCATAATTTAAATTTTTTTTTACTTTAGTAATTCATATTCCTTTTCTTAATTTCATGGAATTTCAATAGTATGGAACAAAAGATTTCTTTTTTATTTTTATAATTCCTAGCAACTTTCTGGGCATTTAGTGCTGTAACACCCTTCACACCATAAACCTTGCTTAAACCATAACCTTATAATGAGCAATTGTTACTTGTTTTCTCTACTTGACCTTTGATGGAGTATATACATATTACATGTGAGCCGCTTTTCTAGATAAACATAGATTGCTCTCTCTAAGTCGTTAAATTTGAACATAAATAATATATCAAAATACATAATTGTATTATCCGACAACAAGAAATATCATATATAACTCTGTCAAACCCTTACCCTGGTTAACAGGAACCCTCTAGTCTAGGTAGGGTACTACTCAACATTCACTAAAAGAAAATAAAATAATGAATGAACTCCCTATCATCGGTTCATTAGAAACTCTGGACCATGATGCCAGGAACCAGTTGAGAATTTCCATGAAATAATCATCAACATAGCAATCTATAAAAATATCATAACAACAAGAATGAGATTCAAAGATTTCAATAGGAAAAATACTAGTCTACTACATAGTGATATTTGACATAACATTAAAATAATTAAAGTATCTTCAATTTCTTTTGAAATATCAAGCTTGCTTATCCACTTTACTTATTAAATAGTATTATGAGTACACTTATGCTTGAGAATATAAAGGTCATAGGATTCGTAAAATAATTGCTCTGTATTCCTGGTTATTTCAGAATAATTATTTGGTTTGTTTCATTACTTCTTGGGTACAATCTTATTCTGAACTTTAAGCTTGAGAATAGAGCTCATTGGATTCCTAATATACTTCTCATCTGATGTATTTCAGTGTGTAACACCTCGTGTTATATTCTAATATAGTTCACTTGTTGTACCTCATACTACAACCTATATAGATCACTTATGAATCCATGAGCTTATAATTAAGCAGTTGATATGTAGTTAGTATCATTTTTTCTCTGACTTAACTTGGTTAGCTACTTTAAACTTAATGGTAGAACTCATAGGACTCTTCTGATACTTTCTGTATTGTACCTGCAACGATATAACGCCGTCACATTACAACCTGATATAGTTTACTAGATGAGAGTACGTCTACTACATCTCATCTGAATAGCCTCGCTATTCCTTCTCAGGACATCCCTTTTCTCAAACGATGTAACGTCGTTGCGATTACAACCTGATATAGTTCCAAGGGCGTAGCACGTCTACTACTACTCGTGAATCCATGAGCTTACCATTAAGCAATTAATATTACATAAGGCGTATATCTTCAGTTTTCTTTCTTTGTATGAAACTCTATCATTTATTTAGAAAATCTCTTAATTATGAAGTAAAATCTCTTCTTAATAGTTCTATATCCCATACTTTTGCTTTGAGATTTTCTTGAAATCTCCTTAACTCTTGTGAGATTTTCTCTGTTAAGTCTCTTAAATCCTGTGAGACTTTTCTCTTGAAAATCTCTTGAATTTCTTATGAGATATTCTCTTTAGATCTTTTAAATTCTTATGAGATTTTCTATTCAAAATCTTCTGAAGTCTTATGAGATATTTGTTAAAAAATCTTTTGGATTCTTATGAGATTTATTGGAAAATCTACTAAACTTTTTATGAGATTTTTTGAAGAACTATTATGAGATTTCTGCAAAGTCTAGTAAACTTTTGTGAGATTTTTCTTAAAGAAAAGTTCAACATTTACTAGATTTTCTTTAAAATCTATTAAACTGTTATGAGATTTTTACTAAAGTCTATTAACCTTATGAGCTATTTCTATAAAATCTATTATTCCTGACAAGATTCTCAAAATCTGTAATCTTTTATGAGATTTCTTCAAAAGAAACTTATAGAACTCCTTACTTTATAATTCTTCAATCTTTCAGGAAATTAAACCAAGTGTATTACTTAGATTTCAGAGTTTTTCTTCTATAAATCAAAATCTCACCATTTTTCATGAATCTTTAGCATCATACTTCAAAATATCAATCTTGCAGATTTTTAGAAAATTATTTCTAATTATATTCTTGCAAAATTTTCAGATTTCTCATTCTCTTTAAGGAATCAAAAATCTCTTCATTTACATAGTTAAATCTCTTACATCAATTACTCATTCATGAAGCTTTCATTCCTAGCATCTTTTACATCATCAAGCTCAAACATATACGTATTAAAATTAATTTTAGATTTCACAACAAAATTTTCAAGCATATATCAAGGGTTTATATTAGCAAAATAGCTAAAAAGTCACAAGGCAATAAACTAGAATCTTTCCTACCTTTTATCCAAGCTTTTTGCTAAACTTTCTCTAGCTTTTTCTTCTTTAATTCAAGCCTCAAACCCACTTTTCCAGCACCTTTTTATGCTGCTGTTTGGACATTTTGAAGTAGAAAAACAAGGTCTTGGCAAGCCTATGATGTAGAGAAGTGTTCTTGAACTAGTTTAAGTATTTTCCTAAGCATAACCTTCAAGAACTTGAAGGTTTCATGGTGTTTCAAGAAGAAAATATGAAGAACATGGAGGAAGAAAGAAGGAATGTGAAGAAAGGAAGGAAAACGTGAAGTCTGACCAACCGAGAAGAAAATGGCTTTTCATTTCTTTTTTCCTTTTTATAAATTCATTGACTTGGAGAGAAAGTAAACAATGAAATATTTCCGGATCAATTTACCTTGTATCAATATTAGAAATATCTATATTTATTTAATTGTCATAAGTAAAAATTATCTGGGATTGATAATATCCATTATTTTACCAGATTGAATGTTTTCATGTACGATTATTACCATTTCGGTACCCAATTGACATAAAAGAAACTTTACTGAATTAAGATATCTATTTACCCTTATACTTATTTTATCTACGTCATTATACCAATTATAGGATCTCATTCTATATCTCAAATTAAAATATTATTATATTAATTTTTTTAATAATATTAAATAAATTTTCTTTTTTTTTTAATCATAACTGTATTTGCCAAAATTTTCAAAATCCCTATAGATTATTCACAATTATTCATTTTATTATAATAATACTAAAAATTCGGTTGGTACAAGTGCCTCAAGTTGCATTTTTTAATTTTTATTTTATACTAATACAACTAAATATAATTGAGATAATTATTGTAAAGGGAGAATCACCATTTTAGTCTTGAAAGATTGTATCACTGACAAAATAGCCCATAAAAAAAAGTATATTCACTCATGTCCCTCAAAATATCCATCACATTTGACAAATTCACCCAAACGTTAACTAGACTCTATTTTCATTAACAAAAGTGGTTCTTTTGATGCCTATTTTGTTAAAGATTTGATCTTCTAGGGGCTAAAGTGATCATTCCACAAAGATTTGATCTTTTGGGACTAAATAGTGGTTCAATAGTGTGAACTTGGTATAAAACATAAAACATAATCACTTTTGTTAATAAATGGAGGACAGTTGACCTTTAGGTGAATTTGTCAAATGAAGTGGATTTTTTTAGGGTTACGGACAAATATGGTTTCTTTTAAATACTATTTTGTCTCGACATAATTTTCAGGGGCCAAAATAGTACTTCTCTCTTACAAAAATATTATATATTAAAATAAAAATCATAGTGATAGCAATTGTCAAATCATATAGTTATGTTTTTCCCAAAGAGATGTGTACTTATGGATAATGGGTGAAAGAATAAGCGAGTGAGTGAAAGGTAATTAGATGGGCAAAATGGGAAAAAAAACTCTATTTGCATGACTTTTTAAGTAGTGAGCCTGAGATTTAATCACTTTTATTAATGTGATAATATATAATTCTATGACTATGTAAAAAAATTTTATCCTAAACTGATAAAAATTAAGCCTATATATATATATATATATATATATATATATATATTCATAAGTTTATATTTATAGTTCTATTTAATTATATCGATACTTAAAAGAAACATTAAAAATGTGGATTGACGGGCACAATAGTGCCAAGCAAGCCGCTAGTGGTGATAAAATGAATGTCTAATAGGCACTCATGTTTTAAGTGTTAAAATAATATTTTTATTCAAAAAATGGCAAGTTGGTAAAGAATATTTTAGTAGGATAAACCAAATTAATTAATTGGGATATAGTAAATTTTTAAAACTCAAAGTTTAGATGAAAAATATAAATACAATTGATAATAATACTAATGGTTTAATATTATATAAATCGCATGTTATACACAAAAAGAAACATCTTTTTATTATTAAAATCAACTTTTTTCATTTTGTATAATGTCATCAAAATCATCGAGTAAATTTATAAAAGGAAAATGAATAATTACATACATTTATTATCACGTATAACTTATTGTAGAACTAATTATTAATTAATTAGTCCATTGAATTAATAATATGATGCACATATCCAGCGGTGACTATATTTTATGGGAGTTATAATTATTGATTTAGTTCCCCCACCCTCCCTCCCCTTCTCTCCTGAGTTGTCTCATTTCTATGAATAAATAAATATATACAAACTTTTAGGACTTGTATAGTTTCAATTTTTAGTTTTAGGATTTTGTGAAGAAAATATTAAAAACAAGAAATGAAAATTGAAACTTAAATTTGTAGAGTCTTTTTGGTTTGAGTTTAGTTTTCACTTTCTAGTTTTCCAAATTGTGTAAAGGAAATACTGAAAATTTTGAAAACTACAAATTTCAATTTTTAGTTTTCATTTTCAGTTCCAGTATTTCCTACATAAAATCCTAAAGTTGAAACTGAAAATGAAAACTGAAAACTGAAACCAAACAAGCCCTTAGTTTTCAAAATTTTCAGTATTTCTTTTACAAAATTGAAAAACTGAAAATAAAAACTGAAAACTAGAAATTAAAAACTCAAATCAAATAGGCCCTTACTCTTCAATTCAATCATATTCCATGCCTCAACAACGAGAAATAATTGCATGTTCCTGAAGCACATTTAATGCATGCCAAGAATACTATAATCATTCAATTTTGATTTAAAATGCTTAAAACTTATATAAAAATAAAAAATATATGGTTATGGATGTTTTTAGAGCACGCATTAAATATACTTAAAAGTATGCAAAAATTTCCCCCAACAATAGCCAGATTCAAATCAATCTAAGCAAACATTGAAGATTCAACAATGTATCTATAACGAGAGAATCTTGAAAATAAAGCAAAATGATACTCTTCTTATGACTAATGAATCTCAAATCATGCTTTCAAACCACTTTTAAGCCTAACCATGTGGCTAGATGTCCCAACCACAAATGAGTGATTACCTAAATTTCATAATTTAATTAGTTTGAGGGCATATAGAGATAAAAAATAAAGCAAACCAAGGTTTGATTGATTCCATATTTATTTATTTTTAAAATAATATTCAAGTTTTGTGAACAAACAAATTAATATTAAATAAGTTTTACTTTCATATAAACCGATTCAATTCAAAAAATTTTAATGGAAATCTAGTATGCTCTAAAAATAATTTTAGTTAAATTTATTATGTTTATATATGGGTTAGATATTATTATATCAGTAAACATTGGTTTTGATTTATATTCCAACCTCTAGGCTATATAGTTCACAACATTCACAAATTATTCTTAGATGGTATATTAAGTATATAAATTTGAGGCTACTCTTTCACGTTTAAGAAAAGAAGATAAATTTAACTTTTAATGCATAATTCAATATCCAATAATATCTTAGGATAATAGCAACGATGAGTTGTCATTAGAGCTAGATTTGCTGACTTTAATTTGCAAATTTTTGTGAGAGTCCTTTTTGCTTCTCCCACCTACCCAGAACAACCCACCAAGTGAGATGTCTTATTTTAAAAAATATGGCAGGAGTTTCAAAAAATTAAAAATAATAAAAGAAGTGAACCTTTTAGATAGTAAAAAGAAACAAAAAAAAAGTCAGCCTTATAACTATATAATATATATTTATTTAAAAAATGTTATCAATTGTTAATTAGTTATTAAGTTGTTTAATTAACTTATTCTTCAATAATAATAATAATAATAATTAACTTGTAGAATTTAATTTCTTTGACTGACATTGTAAAATTTTTCTTATCCTGTCATCCAATTAAATTATCTTATTTGCATGATTTTTTAAATAGTAGGTGTGAGACTTAACCACTTTACTTATGTGACAATACTTTAATGAATGATAGTGTACACAAATTTAGTGCATAGGAATTAAACTCTATACTATAACATCCTGTCCACTTCAATGGGCCTAGCTATTTCTATTTTAAGTTTTAAACTCTTGGCAATTAAAAATGTGCAAGTTTATGATCTTATTTGAAAAAATATCACTAGGATTGGGTTAGTACTAAATTTCTTAGCTAATTTGCATGTCTTAAATTCAAATCTTATTATCATTTAAATTTAATGTACTAAAAAAATATTATAATTTAAGAAAGAGATTGATTTTAATAGAGAAGTATAATTTCTTTTCTTAATATACAATTCTTTATGTTTTTATCCTATCCTATGAAACACATTTATTTGGAAGAAAGAATTAGATAAGTAAGCATATAAAAAATCCAAAATTAATAACCGATCAATAGATATAGAGGCATAAAAACAGGAGAATGAAATGGGTGAATAAGAGATGTGAGGATAGGAGAAGACTAAGGTACTGGATTGGGGTACCATATGGAGGCCGAGAAAATTTGTTAATGAAGCCCGCAAGCGCGCTTGCAGGTTAATTAATAAAAATGTAGCTCCAAAGAATACGTTGAGATGATGTAATGCTTGAAGATTAAGAATTTCCACGATGTTTGAGAGATATGAAGCAATAAGAATCACATTGGATATGAATTGAATATGGTGATTGCAACTGGAGGGTGCAACTGATTTCTCATTGATTTGCATTGCATGAGTCCCCATTGTAACATCCAATTTTTCTATTGTGCAAAATTACCAAAATGCCCCTAGGTAATTTTCGCATCAGATTGAAGTTGAACAAACTTTAATTAGAAATTTTAATATTAGGATAACATTATATGAGGCTTGGATAGGAATTGTACGAAAATTGTAATCCCAATTTTACGTATAAAATGACCAAAATACCCTGAGGTCATTTTTGCCCAGAAGAGAAATAGTTAATTCTGATCCTAGGGGTTAGATTTATGTTTGAAGGGAATTATTTGTGATATGTTGATGTTGAAGTTTAAATCTCAACTCCGATTTTTACCATATGTAAAATTATCAATTTACCCCTGTAATTTAACATAAAGTTGAGCAATGTTTAACCCGAACATTACCAGAAGCCTAAAATATTTGTACTAAGTAATATCTAGAAATTTCAGGGAAATCAGAGAGTTTTATGTGAAATTACCTTTTACCCCTAGTTAATGCTTAATGAGTTTACTAAAGTAATTAAGGCAATGTTAGTTCTAATTCTTTTCAAATTGATTTCATTCATTAACCTTGGGTTAAAAATAATTACTTGAGGTTAAAAAATAATTACCAACCTTGGGTTAAAAATAATTACTTGAGGTTAAAAAATAATTACCTAAGGTAATTAGTGCCTAAGAATTGTTTAGGGAAATTTAATTTTCTTTCTAAATCATAAAATCAAAAATGTTAAGATTAAGGTAAATCTAGTGCACTTTCTTGCTTTGTCTTAAGATAAGGACTTATGTTACTAATTAATTTTCAACTCAATTGAGATTAATTTCATTATTAGTATAAGATTACTCTTTTAATTTGTCTTGGTAAATCTTAAACATTTGATTTTTACTATTTACCCTAAGTTACCAATTCATGATTTACTATCTAATTAAATATACTATCCTATGCTATCTTATCAAGAAAATCACAAATTGTCTCCCACTATGTCCATGATAGCGGCCTCCATCACCCACCATCAGCCCATGATTCATGTTTCTTCTATAAATAATACACTTACAAACATCATGGCATCACCATTTGCTTTCTTGAAGTTGTTTTGCTCAAAGATTGCTAAAAAATTCTGCATTCTCTCAAGAAACACTAAGCTTCCTTCTTCTTCCTCCTCCATAGCCAAGAAGCTCCATTCTTGACATTCATCCAAGCTAGCAACCTCAAACAAGCACATTTCCAGCATAGATCAACTCCTAAGCACATAAACTTTCCATTTCCAAACACAAAAACACAAGAAAAAGTCTTCCTTCATTCTAACTTGCTTTAGCCGAATTCATCATCCCATTTAAGCAGATTTTTCTTCTTGTTACTTCATAAAAGCTCAAGCTTTACCTTTTGTAAACAAGAAACAACTTGGTAGGGATTTTATTTCATGTTCTTCCTTGTGTTCTTTCCTTTAAAATTTCAAATTCTATGGCTTGATAATGACCATGGGTTGATGATGAGGAATTATAGTGGTGGTTGTGAATCCATTATAAAATATACCTCTAAAGCTCAAGATTTAGTTTTTGTTGTTAAAAGATTAATGGAAAAATTGTTAGTTTCCTTTAAGTTGATTCTTTTTGAGCTTGATAATGAGTTCAAGAAATAAGATTCTTGGAACCATGGTAATAAGAATTCTAAAGCTCACTTCCTATTGTTAAGATTAATTGGAGTTAAAGAGTTCATTCTTTGAAAAGTCTTGAGTTTGAGCTTAACAAGATATAAAAAGGAACTTACATCCATGTTTAAATTTCAAGTCTTACATAATCATGTTTATATTTCAAGTAATCACATTAATTCTTGAAGATAACAATAAGGATTTGCATATCATGTTTAAATTTCCAACCTTGCATAATCATGTTTATATTTCAAGCAATCACCTTAATTCTTGAAGATAATAATGTGGACTTGCATATCATGCTTAAATTTTCAAGTCTTGCATATCATGTTTAAATTTCAAGTCATTACTTTAAATCTTAAAGATAAGGAAATGGACTTGCACATCATGTTTATATTTCAAGCCTTGCATATCATATTTATGTTCCAAAGTTATCACCTTATAATGACCAAGATTAAAAATGAGATTACACAACATGTTTATGATTCTAGTTATCATCTAAATCTTTAAGGCTCAAGACTTGCTCCTTTTATCTTAAATGAAAATTTTAACCATGGACATACTTCTAACATATAATTTTGGCCTTATGATGATAATAGGCCTAGAGTTGAGTTTTACTTTATGTTAAGGTTTCATATGTATTCAATGTCTTGAAATAATTTTAAGAAAAACTAGTAACTAGAAATGATTTACAATGTAATTTTCCAAGCTCTTAGAAATTAAGATAAAGGTTTCTTATTTGTTTCTATAAATCATGTAACATGCTGATTGGTATGGCTTAGAAAGGTAAAAATTACTATTAGATGTTGTAAAAATCATTCTTGACACATTAGGTAAGACTAGTAACTAGAAATGTGCAAATGTGCAATTTTTGAAAGCTTCTAGAGATGTGAATTTTGGTTACTGATTGGGATTATTTGTTTATGTATAATGTTGTTTGGGATTGTCTAATTGTGTAAGAATTGCTAATAATTAGTGTAATAATTAATTTCAGCATCTTAGGAAAAGCCGGTAATTAGAAAGGGTCAAAAATGCAATTTCTAGAATGCTTAAAATTAATTTTTTTAATATTGCTCAATGTTGTTTGATACTATTCATGAGGCTAAAAGTTAGTGAAAATTATTGTAATAATCACTATTGGTCTCTATGATGCATAAAAGAATAATTATAAGTGTTAGATTAAACCAATTTGTAGCTTTGACCCATTTAAAGACTAATGAGTGATTGTTGACAACTTGAGGTTGAAAATAAGAATTGTATTTGTGATGACCTTTGCTGCATTATGTATATCTTGTTGAAGCATAGCATGTGCATTAGCTAAGCCCAGTCCTTAATTCTGCATACGGATAGTAGCATATTTACCTTTCAATAAGATGTTGATAATAGCATACCTATGCAAATTATGTTATGATGAGTGCAATTATGATTGAGATATTTGAAATGCATAGTTGACGTGTACTATGAATATGAAATGTGAATTCATAAGTTATATTGATATAATGTTCAGGTTTGCCCTCTAATGAACATGCTAAAATTAAGGTGACATAAGACACATGAAAATGATCCTCTAGACTCCTGAATTAAACGTTATGAGAGATGATCGAAAAGGACCCTTTAGACTCAAGAAATTAATGGTTATGAAAGGTGTTCCTATGCCCCTAACCCGCACTCTGGACGAAAATTTAGCTTATCCTGGATTAGTGTAAACTAGTGACGACTAGTTAGGTATAAGCTCATAACCTAGAACTCTCAGAGAAGAGAAGATATAGGGCGGCCCAAGGAAAAGAGAATAAGAAATTTAAGTTGCCTAAAGGAATAATAAGGAGAAATCATGTTAGAAAGGTTTATGTTCATTATGCCATGTACATTGATTGTGATATTCATATGATAATTGGCATATGGCATTGACATGCATTCATGACAAAATATGATGCATCCATGACATTAAGATTCATGCTAAAAGATATGGACCTCGGCTAAGGTATTTGGAAATTAATAAATGAACCTTATATATGCTCACATTTTCATAATGAATTGAGATTCCTGAGGACGATGATGACGACACACGTATTAGGAGGAGAAAGCCCTATTGAGATTCTTTTATAAGTTTCTCATTCCCTCTTCTTTTCTTTCCATCTATCTTCAAAGGTAGATGGCGACATTCATGATCTTTGCTGATGCCCTACGTGGGAAATGTACTATGACCTGGTCAACCGATCATATCATTTTGTGGGTCAATGTAGTTCGTTTGTACGTCTTTATGGATTGGCCCTTTCGCAACCCGTTTCTAGCAACTGGTTCTCCCCACTACCCCTTTTCCAATGATCTGGCGTTCGACCGTTCACGTCCGCATGCTCGGAGCTTCCACGTACTCACTCTCGCTGCATCATCTATACGAAACTTCCTTGATTACACACCCCAATCACCACCTCGTTCTCCTGGGTCATAGCTGGACCCTCAGAGAATCTACCCTCCTGTCACCCTTCAGATAGGTCTGCCCTGTTGTTCCTATGGAGGTGGGAAGTGCCTTTGATTAAGAGACTACGATCATGCAGCCGATGAGAGCTTGAGCCAGCACGTAAAGGCTACCCGTCCTCGCGAGGTGCCCATGTTCCGACCCACGAGACTTTAGGCCACATGAGACGAGTTGATCTGTGGTTTTCACTCTAGACGTTTTGAGCAGGAGTAGTGAGAGGAATCTTATACTAGTTTATTTTGTATTCCTTTGCATATTGTTCGTTTTAGATTATTGTACTTAACTTAAGCTCTATTGGTGGGTAGTGTATTTTGGTGCTTGATATGGAACGGTTAATACTTATGCTATAATTATATATGATGATGTGGTTATGTTCACGTGATTGTTGTGCACGTATGTGACCAAGTTTTATTTCTCCTCTATATGTGCGAGATAGATGATGGGTTTTACTTATATGCGCCCACATTTTGTTTAAAAAAAATGTACCTATAATTTCATTAAAGTATTTTCAAGAGTTTAAATTAAAGAACTGAACAAAAGAGTAATAACTAATAATTAACTTATATACGTCCTATGCGTGTTGAGTTAAATATTTAGTGTTACACCCATCATTTAAGAGAAGAAAACCTCATTTTATATTCTCCTCTTTGTGCTCCTAACTTTAATTGCCTCCTAATTTTCATTTGACAAGATACAAAATTCCCCATTTTCATCATAATAATGATAATAAATAGCTGAATTTTGACTATCGTGTAGCTAGAGAGGTAAAACTGCATCAATTATATGATATTGGAAAATTGTTCCTGGACAATTTTCCATTGCTAATTAGTTTTATACATTTACACCTACAAAAATGACGAACAACGGAAAACCAAATTAATGAAGCAACTCAACGTACAGAATAGAGGAAAATGGAGTTAATGACTTAGGCCTATGGATCTAGAAATTGATTGAATAAAATTAAACTCATTTATTTTTTTAATTTTACTTGTTCTTTGTTATTTTACTTTGTATTTTTTGTACTCTTTAATTTTTTTTTCTAAAAAATAAATCAATGTTGTTTTCGACCTTCCAAGTTATTGACCAAAATGTTTTCATATCAAATAAGCTGTAGCTGACTTCAAAGGAGAGATAAAATAGAATTAATGAAAAAATAAATCTAAACTTAAATAAAGCTAAACAAATGGAAGGTGTTGCATGGCAAATAGGTACAATACACCACCTTAGTATAGAGATCACAAAATATCACAATCTAGTATAATTCACTTTCAATCTAACTATGAACTTGATATTTAATTTATTTAATCGTATAACATACGATTTTTAAAATGACATATCAATTGTATATGTTGAAAAATTATTAAGAATCTATAATCTATAATTTAACTATGATTTAGGGCTCACAATTTTTAAGAACTTAATTATTAATTATCTTTTTTAAAAAATAAAACTACAATTATAACATATTTTCATAATATCATTGACAATTATCAATATTTAATAGCAGGATTGCACTATAAAAATTAAATACATTTAAAAATTATCGACATTTAATTAAATTGATAATACTAATATTCAAAACTCTTGTTTTTTCTAGGTATAACTTCTAGAGTAATTTAGAACCCATCAATTTCAAAACTATAATCATAATTATTATATATTATTAGTTTACTATCATTAATTTATATAATTTCAATTTTCATTATAATCATTTTTTAATATGTGAACAATTTATGCTGAACCTACAAGGCAAAAAATGTTATATATTATTTTGATAACATTATATATTGGACTTATTTAAAATAATAAGTGATAAATAATAAAATAATCAAAAGTAATTTTAAATTATATAGTTTATTTTTTAAAATATAAGTGTTTGAAGAAAATTTAAATCAGATAAATTATGTTACTTAACTTATATATTCTTAATTATTAATTAATTAATTAATTAATATATAATATTGATTAATTACTATATAATTTTTGTACCTATTGATAAAATGATAACATATTCGTTATATAATCAATGTATTTGTTAATTTATAATATTTATTATAAACTAGAAATTCAATCTTGATATAATAAAATGAGGTCAATGGCTCATTATATAATAAGAGTATTCACTATGATTGTTTATCAATTTTATCATACAACCCTTTTACTCTCTTTATTGGTTATTTTTATTTTAGTATTTTTTTTAGCCTTTTTTTAATATTATATTTATGATCTCACAATTAGTTATTACTTTTACATAATGACACTTATAAAAATCAAAAAATAATTTTAAAATATTTATAAAGATAAAAACTAAATTTTTTATATTCATAAAAGTCAAATACATATTTTAATATATTTATATAGGACTTAAATTCCAAATGACAGTGACTAACGTTTATGAAATAGTAATTTCCTTGTTTAATATAAAATTGAGCCTTATTTATCAAGCTAACGTGATTTTAAGTTTTTTCAAATTATCCTTGAAAAAATGATAAATTCATGTGCTAAAGTTATTGAAAACTATTGTTTTATTTTGAAGGCTTAATATATGAATAGAATTTATCAAAATTTTCTCATACATTTTCCAAACAATAAATTTATTGAAGGCATAAAGGAAATTGTTGAGTTAGTTACGAAAAACCAGTTAAGAAAACTCTTTATTACATTATTAGTGACAAATACAATGAACATGCCACAATTTGTATGGGAGCATGTTTGAGAACCTTCAGAAGATGAAACCTTATATGACGGAGAAATATATTAAAGAATTAGTGTTTTTTAAATTGCAATTTAATTTTTTTATCAATGATTTTACCATTATATTTTTAAATTTTAAAGACAAATATTGCATTTTTAAGAATAAGTTGAGAGTTTCATATTGTCAAAAAAAAAACTTTTATTTTTTGTATATTTTTCTCTCGCAAATTCATAACTAAAGAATTTACCTTTAATTGAAATTGAAAAATAATTTAATTCAAATGGAAGGCCTTTGAAAGAGTTTAAGTCCATATCATACTCAAATGATTCTCCACTCAATTAATTTCAAAGTCATCTCTTAACTGAAGAGCTAGAATATGACAAAAAGCAATTGTCTATGATCTTAAAGGATACTTATCTTCAATGAATGAAATTTAGAGGATAATTTAACATAATATAATGGATTCAATAACCACTGAGAAATGATATTTTTATTTTATATGATTATAGAGAAACCTAAAAAATATTCATTTGGAAAATATTTACTAAAATGATGTAGAAGGAAATAAGATGTAATTGAGATAATATAAATTAATTTTATTCATTATTTTTTATTAACTAGAAAGTATATTTTTTATCTTTTTATAAATTAAATATTTTAATTTACTAAAATAAGTAAATAGCTAGGATGATTAAAAGAAATCATTGAAATAAGTACCCCTAGGATTACCTGAAAAAAGACGAGAATGGGAACATATTTAGTCTTCACGGAGAGGCGGAATATATCTTTTCATTGGGTAAAGAAACTATATGTTTCTTCCTATCTCTCCACACATATCTTTTTTCAAATTTTTGTTAGCTCTTTTACTTTATTTTGAATATTCTCATTTTTATTAAATGTAGTTTCCTATACATATATAAATATATACTAATTATAGAAACTACATATAAGTTACACTTGTCCATCAAATAAAAAATAAATGAAAACAAATTCCTATCTTTTCATTAGTTGAAGCACGTGTTCGACCTACCTTTCTCGAGTATCCTCTGCTATTAACTAGGTTCCAATTTTTCTACCATTTCTACCCTTGTGAATAATTAATTTAACAATTTTTAAGGGTTAATAATGTAACTTTAGGTTAGTATCTACTTAACCTATACTTACAATTTTTTTGTTCAGTTTATTACCCACACCTATAACCTCTAACAACCAAATTGAGCTCAAACCTCAGGGAAGCAAAACTCAAGACGGCAAGAGCATTATGATATGCTCTCTCTCCTAAACTTATGAAGTAGCCAACTTATACTACCTAACTGAAAAACATAAATTGAATATATATATACCTAAGCAGGGTTATTTCTATAGCGGGGATGAATAAGTTTGGAACCACATGGCCACTTAATCCCTCCCTTAAAAATTTGAATCCTATGGTTAAAATGAGTTGAAATAAAAATATATGCTAGTGGTTTAATACAGTGTTCTAAAAACCACACTGGACCAATTGGTTCAATCGATTAGACCAAGAACCATACCACTTCCAATCCGGTCAAGCATGAAAAACCAAGGATTAGAAAACTGGTCAGATGAAAAACTGGTCATAATCCAGCCAACCACCTAAACTGGAGACGGTTTGGTGATCAACTGGTTTAATGAAAAACAAGTTGCAACCCACTATGGAGATGAAGCTGGGCACCACCACAAAGGATGTGAGGAAGCAAAACCAAGACGGGCAAGAGTATTATGATATGCTCTCTCTCCTAAACTTATGAAGTAGCCAACTCACACTACCTAACTGAAAAACATAAATTGAAGATATATATACCTAAGCAGGGTGATTTTTGCAGCGAGGATGAATAAGTTTGGAACCACATGGCCACTTAATCCTCCCTTAAAAATTTGAATCCTATGGTTAAAATGAGTTGAAATAAAAATATATGCTAGTGGTTTAATACAGAGTTCTGAAAACCACACGGACCAGTTGGTTCAATCGATTAGACCAAGAACCGTACCTTTTTCCTCAATCAAGCATGAAAAACCAAGGATTAGAAAACTTGTCAGAGATCAAAAAAATTGGCCAAAATCGACCAACCACCTAAACTAGAGGCGTTCTGTGATCAATTGGTTTAATGAAAAACAAGTTGCAACCCACTATGGAGATAAAGCTGGGCGCCACCACAAAGGATGTCTACCACTTGAACCATGACAAAGAGGACGCTGGCTGCAATTTTGTTGTCAACAAGGTAGAATGGCTATGGTAGCATATCCTTGGCATTTTCGCCAGCCTTCAAGCATGCAACATGGTGCCATCACTATTTACTCTCCTCCATGTTAGGTTTTTTTTCTCATTGTTGCGCTAAAGAGAGGAAGCAAGCTAGCAACAACTTTGACGTGCTGGACAAGAAAATCATTGTAGGAAGGGTAATGTGAAAGTGAAGCTTAAATGTATAGGGTTTCATTATTTGGGTTTAGGGTTTGTTAGGTATTGTTTAGATTGGACCTAAGTTTTTCTAGCATAGGCTCATAATAATGATAAAAATTCTAATAACCCTTTTTATAACGGAAAAAGTATTCTAATAACCATAAACCACAATTTCGGTATTAGATCGTAGCCAGTGGATGGGATTGAGTATGTACCAATTTTCCATTCAGATAACCTTCAAATAAGAGACCCTGATGCTCGTTGCCACAACCCTCATTTTTTGGGACGTGGTTAGTGGGCTTGTGTCTAGGTCATAGTGGGAGTTCGTGTGAAGCGTGGGCTTCGTGCCAAGTGAGCTCGAAGTAGGATTCTATACCGCAAAAGTTTGGAGGTCGTATGGTGTGAGTGCTATGCCAAGCTTTCCGCCTTATGGGTTTGGGCCTTTGTAAGTTTGTGGCCTAGTCCTCTCAGGCTAGATCTTGGAATTTCCATATGGGATTGTCCAGAAGGTGAGTTGTACATGTTAGGCCCATATGGCAATATCAATAGATTGTAAAGAAAGATACCAAATACTAATTCAAACAAAACAATACATACAAGTCAAACTCATCCTATTAGATCATGGGAATACATTAAATCAACGACAATGAAATATACTTAAAACTATTTAAAAGATTTTTAAATTTAACTAAAAAGATAAAGCAAAGATCCAAAACAGAACAATAATTGTAGATAAAATAATTTGACAAAAAATACAAAAGATAATCAGAAAAAAAAATGAAATGAAAATAAACCAAACACCCAATACAATCTTAACAGGTGAAATTGCCTAGTTACATGAAGGGAAATTCAAAATCACTTCCAGGTCTCAACGCAATACCAAATAGGTAGAATTAAAAATTGATATCTTCCACCAACAATGCTTTTTAAATAACACTAAAAAGAAAAAGGCAAAAAAAACTCTACAATAGGTGATGTTAATGAATAGTAACTCACATGTAATCAAATCATCCAGTAAATATCAAAAACAAAGAAAAAAATCTACTTTAACCATCTTCATACAAACAAAGCTTCATGCAACCGATGTTTGCTGTGATAAGAATGCCAAGCAAGATTTGGTATATGAAAATTGTTATCATAAGCATTTATTAACAACACTAGAAGCACATTTAAAGGCATCAAGTCTCACATCAATGCAAAAGCTAATAATGCAAAAGATTTTAAAATTTAAATGAAACTAATATGGGCACTTAATGGAGCAACAGTCAACATTTTGAGACAGGAATATACAACTGCAAATAATTAAAAAGATTGGATGCAGAAAAATGATCAATACAAAATAGATCAATGAAAAAGAATGTTAAATTTTGAACACCATTAGTTTTATATTAGATGTTGAGAATTTCATGGTAGAAGATATAGTAGTTTAGGGCCTAATCCAATCATATGGGGTGAGAAGAGGGAAAATTTTCATAAGAAAAGTCCTTCAAACCAGACTACTCCTTAATTCAAACCATATTTGTAATATTAAAAAGAGAGAGAGAGAGACAACGTTAACATGAAGTGTCAAATGAATGACATATTTGTCTAAACAATCACATAATAACAAGATCTTAAAAAATCAATTAAAATATAAATTATAAACGAAACCCAACAAATAAAGATTCAGAACGTTCAAAAATTCTTCAAAATGATAGTATGTCTATCACTGTTAGTAAAAAGCCAAAAGTTCCAAAATCAAAACACAAAATATTGAAAAAAAAACTATAAACCAAATTAAAAAATAAGCAATCCATAGAAGCAAATATAACAGGTAACACATGAATATCATGCGGACAAAGCTGAAGAAGAAAGAAAAACACATAATTATTATCATACCTCTAATAGTAAGAGCTCTTTCTAGGATGAATTTCATATCTGATGAATTCAGACCAAGCTTCCTTGTAGGCTCCTGATAATTAGGTTTTGCTTCATGTAGAAGACCAAATGGAAGGACAAAACTAAGGTTGGAATGAAGTAAAAATTGGAACAAAGTTGTTTGAACCCAAAAATTATCATGCAACTAACCAAGTTCATAATATTGGAGAATGGAGCGTAAGTTGCTTATCATAGGTCTCCTGTGATACTTGTGCAGCCATAGCTTCAACTATTACAAAAGAAGTAATAGTTAGTCAATCCTTAGATTTTAACCCCTCACCAACACGCTAGTTTTTTTTTTTTTTTATAGTAAATAACACAAACCACCCATGAGGTTCCTCAAAAGAACGCTCCACCATATTCACACATATTTAACCAAGGTTAACCTAAAATAACCACCCTTGAAAATTTTATCATTTTTTTCATAGTTCAAAAATTTAATAATTACCAACGAATGTTTTACCCCATGATCTATAATTTTATGATATTCTCACATTTAACCAAAGTTAACCCAAAATATTAGAAAGGAAAAAAAGATTTAACTAACCTAAACACAAACATAATGTAATTATCTTAACTAACCTAAATACAGCTAGAACGTTCCATAGAGATATTGTCAAGACTCAAGGGTGCTTGTGTGTAAAGGCGGGTTCCTTCCTAGTGTTTTTCACTAACATGTTTTCTTATATCATGATTATTTTCAGGCTTAATGTTTGTAGTCCCTACAAATAGACCATTTTTGTTTTTAGTTCCTCTAAAAATTTTCTCGACTTTTGGTCCTTTTTTCGACGTTTTGTTTTTTGTCCTTATTGTTAGCCCAATCCTGAAATGGTGAAATTAATTAAAACTAAAAGATTCTTAAAATATTTATAAAACAAAATGTTAAATATTTTTAAGGACTAAATGCATATTCTAAAACACTAATAGGGACCAAAATTTAGAATGACAGGATTCAATAACAAAATATTGGAAAAACGAGGGATCAAAAACCAAGAAAAAAATTTGGATGGACTAAAATAAAATTGACTTATATCTATAGCCTCATTGATTTTAGAAAATACAATTTCATATCGGCCCCTCCTGTCACAATGACATGACAAAACAAAATTAGTAAGTGAAAAAAAAAGGAGGAACCCATGAAAAATGCTTCTACAAATACTCTAAACAATAATAGCCACCAACCTGAGCCAATAAGAGCAAAATCCACATAAGAGTTGAAGAGGGCTCCTTTTCCAATCCGCACAAGATAAACATGGTTAGTTATCCACTACAACGAAACAACTCCAAACCATCAAAACTGAATTGTAATGGTATAGCATTGTGCTTATGGCTTCTAATAATATTTCTCATCTTTTATTTAAAAAAAAATGATGGGCCTAAAATGTTCACCATTTTCGTTCAAAGGAATGAATTAATAGATTTGTCAGAGAGGTATTATGGGGATATATAGTATTTGTAACACATAAAGCAACCTTATCAGTTTTTCAATTGTTAAAATAGCTACTCAGTTAGCATGTATACAATTATCATGTACATCTCCCTCATTTGACCAACCCAGGATCCTCATATTCCCCTCCCCTAACAAACTTGACCCCACCATTAGATGACCTATAATTTCCATAATCCAAATAAACTTGTTTCCATCCAATAGATAGGGGGTTGGAAAAGTGACAATACAGTATTGGAAATAGACTATAAATTCTATACCTCGTGGACATTTTAAATAGAACTCCTGTGATACAACACAGATGTTAAAGAGTAAATCTTACCTCCGAGGGTATTGTCCAGTTGTCCTAATTGATTTCTCTAACCCAAGAAAAAGTTGTTCCAAAATGTCTGCATGCATAAGAATGAAAAAGAATATTAGAATCCACAAAAGCGGACTTTCCATCGCCATACTATACAATCACATATCCCAACTCTTTTAGTAGTAGGATTGGAAGCAATAAAATTGACCTTCCCGGGTTGATTGTATAAAAAATGAAAATTGAGAAGAGAGATGGAACTCCCTAGAAACAACACAAAACAAAATACCAATTTAGTTTATCAACAAGTAAGATAGGCATATTAGCAAAATAGAAAGGAAGTGAGCAAACCTTAGTTAGAGACTGAATATAAAGATGGACATTCCTGCCAACTACCTTGGCTAGCTTGCTTTGGTATTCATTCGAATAATTCAACTGTTGGGACAATGGGATTGCATGCTGAAAAAAAAAAAAAGCAAGTTAAAACACACAAATTATACACACACACACACACACACACACACACACACACACGCAACGCACACACACACACTAACTATCTGAAGTTTATGGCAGACCTACATTCAAAATTCATAACCAAGGCAAGCTGAAGCAAAGTTTGCTCTAATGAAGAGGTTCTTCCATAATACCCTTAGTCTAAGATATACAGGTGCATAACGCCTAAACCCCAAAGTTTCAGCCAAAAGGAAACCTTTTAACAACAATGAAAATTATATATAATATATATGATATGAGCAGCATTTACTAAACTATATATATCCAAGCTCATACATTAAAGTTCCAAGTATGGTGTTATTTCCTTACCAGCGATATCAATAGCTAATTTCCCATGACCAACCAATATAAAAAAAAAAGATATGATAAAAACATTTTAAAGTTCATGTGTATTGACTAATTTCCTTTTTTATTAAAAAAACTATTTCAATACACTTCACATTTCAGAGCATTACTAAAGTACCAAATAACCATGATATTGAAGTAGATGACAAGTAAGGTAACATTCAAAACACATGGAATTGAATTCAAAAGATACCAAATACTAATTCAAACAAGACAATACATATAGGTCAAACTCATCCTATTAGATCACAACAAATAGATTACTTCATTTTAGAGGGAATACATTAAATCAAACAGAGAGACATACTTAAAACTATTAACCGATTTTTAAAATGAACTAAAACGATAAAGATAAGGTCGAAAATAGAACAATAATTTGGAGAGAGTAATTTGACAAAAAATACAAAAGAGAAGCAGAAAAAAATGAAGTGAAAATAAACCATGCACTCAATACAATCTTAAAACAGGTGAAATTGCCTAGTTATATAAGGGGAAATTCAAAATCACTTCCAGAATCTGCAATGCAATACCAAAGGGGTAGAATAAAAAATTGATAACTTCCACCAACAATGCTTTTTTCAATAAGGCTAAAATGGAAAAGGAAAAAAAAACACTATAATAGGTGATGGTAATTAATAGTAATTCAAATGAAATCAAATCATCCGGTAAACATCATAAACAAAAAAAAATTACTTTAACTGTATTCATACAAACAAAGCTTCACGCAACCTACGTTTGCCGTGATGAAAATGCCAAGTAAGATTTGGTATATGTCAAAATCGTTATCATAAGCCTTTATTAACAACACCACAAGCACATTTAAAGGCATTAAGTCTTACGTCAATGCAAAAGCTAATAGTTCAACAGATTTTAAAATTTAAATGATACTAATATGGCCACTTAATGGAGCAACAAAGTCTACATTTTAAGACAGAATATACAACTAAAAATAATTAAAAAGATCGGATAAGAAGAACGATCAATACAAAATAAGATCATATGCGAATTTGCATAAGGAACGTGCTTCAACACACTAATTAGAAGACAAAATCCCAAATATAAATCTCCAACTTCTCCTTAATTCAGACCACATTTGCAATATTAAAAAAGAAAGAAAGAAAGAGATAACCATTAACATTAAGTGTCAAATGAAAGTGACATATTTGTATAAACAATCACATAATAGCAAGTTTTTGGAAAATCAATGACAATATAAACTATAAACGAAACCCAATAAATAGAGATTCAAAACGTTCAAAAATTCTTCAAAATGATAGCATGTCTATCACTGTTAACTCAAAAGTCGAAAGTTCTAGAATCAAAACAAAAAATATTAAAAAAAAAACAATAAACCAAATTAAAAAATAAGCAATCCATAGAAGCAAATATAACAATAAAACATGAATATCATGCGACAAAGCTTAAGAAGAAAGGAAAAGGCATATAATTATTATCATACCTCTAATAGTAAGAGCTCTTTCTAGGGTGCATTTCATATCCAATGAATTCCAACCAAGCTTATTTGCAGGCTCCTTATAATTAGGTCTTGCTACTCATGTAGAAGACCAATTGGACAGGACAAAACTAAGGTTGGAATGAAGTAAAAATTGGTCCAAATTTGTTTGAACTGAACTCATATCATGCCACTAACCAAGTTTATAATATTGGAGAATGGAGGGTAAGTCTCGCTGTATCATAGCTCTCTTGTGATACTTGTGCAACTATGGCTTCAACTTTGCAAAAGAAGTAATAGTGTAACACCCTAATATTTAACCCCAATACGCCTAGGACGTATCAAGACTAATTATTAGTTATTACTTCTCTTTAAATTCATTTATAAAATACTTAGCGGAAAATACGGGTAAATTTTTTTTTTTTGAAATGATTTATATAAACCAAAGTGCGAGCCTTTGCGCGTAACATAAACAACGTGAAGCGGAAGAATAAATAAAACATACAGAATATAAACATTAAAGAACACATCCATCATAAACATCATTCCTCATTACATTAGATAATATAGTTTAGTACATCACAACAAAAATATAACAGAAACATAAAGTCTTACCCGTACTAGTGGGCAGAGCTTGCAGTACAATGGGAAACATAAAGACAAATACATGGTAATAATCCCAAAAGATAAACACCCAACTATCACTATCCTCCCACTCCAAGCCTACTGGTGACGCCGGTCCTCGGTTGGGGAGATGTAGCCCGCGACGAAGCTCCTCGGATGTAGCCCAACGAAGCGGAGATCTAGGCATGGGAATCGAGGGGACAGCATGGCCTCCGCGTCGTGGTCGCCTCTCGGGCGTCGAACGCGCCTCGCATGCCTCGGCGGTGACCGTGTCCTCACTACCTCCTCCGTGACCCATAGGGAACGAAGGGGAAGATCTCTCCGAAGGATCAGCTCTGATCGAGAACGGGGAACATACTCAGGATATCCGCGTACCTCCGACGAGGAAGGTGGGGCACGACGGGTCTGCTCATCTCGGGTCGTGTCCTCTCAAAGATCAGGTCGTCGCCAAAGGGTGAAGTCGGATCGAAGCGATAGCTGGAGACGGGGAAAGCAAAAGGGCGTCCCACGTATGCAAAACGCGCACCTCGCAATGACCCTTGAAGTGGTAGGACTGATGCTCGGGGTCATAGTGCACCTCCCATGTAGGCGGGTCAATGAAAATCACGAACGACGCCATCGATATCTGAAGACGTAACGGAAAGAAACGAGAGAGGGGTGAGAATTCTTACTAAAGAATCTCAGTAGGGAAGTCCTCTATCCTAGTGCCATCGTTTACGTCCCAGGAACCTTGGGTTTATTATGAAAAGGTTGAGCATGCATAGGTTCATTATGAGGTTTTCGCAAAGGTTGTTGTCCAAGGTCCATGTCTTTTATAATGATTCTTAATGCATGTATGCAACATAATGTTTCATGGATGCATGGTAGCACTTTAGGTAAATCAAACAATAATTCAAACAACATTTGTGTGGCATGAAACTTTTCTTTGAACATCTTTCCTTTTCTCATACTTGTGTCACCAATAATATAGTAACCGCACCCCTTAAGCTAGGCTATGAGCTCATACCTTAACTAGTCGTCACTAGTTCTTACTTATCCTCTTGATAAGCGAATCATAAACATCATAATCCCGACTCCCAGAGTACGGGTAGGGGCCTAAGGATCACCCATCATGGGACTTTCTCCTTCTTCGAAACGCATCGACTGGTTAAGACCAGCGACTTTGTCCGCTTCGGTATGGCTCGACGTCCATACCCCCACGTTTACTTTCTCCTCAGAAGGAGAAATGCGTCTCGGCATATAACTTTAAACTTCATATTTCTCAAAAACTTTCTTTTTGTCCCTCAAATTTGATGGAAATTCGCGGCATAACGCTACTCTTCGAATTTCCTCAAATTTGAGTCATGCCACATAATTTCAGTCACATGCATCATTTTCATGGAACTTTCTCATTGCCACAACTTTCTAGTTCACATGAGCATATTTCTCAATTTCATTCATATCTTTGAAACATTATGCATCTCAAACACAACATTTCATCAAATTATGCATATAAAGTTTCATGCTCAAGGAACTAACATAATCACATCATCATAAGTGTGCACGAGGTTCATCATCATAATCATACTCTCTCGTCCACCTATCTCAGTATCTTATGCTTTGCCCTTTCGGGCTTTAAACTTGTATTTGCATTATTATTACCCTCAAGGGGTTGGCACTTAAACTTTTCCTCTAAGATTTGAACTCACCAAGATTCCACTCAGCACTCAACATAAAAGGGCAGAAAATATATATCATTTGCTTAAGGGGCTCTAGAATCTCCATTCACGACCCTTTTAAGATCCATCTTCGCCTAAGGCTCCATAATTAATTCTTAGATCAATTATGAGGGATTCCTAGGCATGTTCTCTAAGTTATAAACCACTTAGATCTCTTATCATCATCTTATACTTAGAAATTAGCACCTAATCATTTATGAAGGGATCTTGTACATGTCTTACTAATTATGAATCATTTATCCCTGAATTAATCATGCTAGAACAGATTTGCACTTCTTTGTATTAAGGTGTTCTAGAATTCTCATCTCAAGTCCCTTTTTAGTTACTTATTCTTTACTAGCTTCTCTAAATCGATCCTTGCTTCACTCAACATAATTTTACACATTTAACACCTTAGAACAGCATTTATACAGTAGCCAAACATAGAACCGAAATCATGAACCCATAAGATCACATAATCTCTTGGGTTGAAATGCATATAAGTTACTAGTTTTCTCTTGGAATGTTCTGGAAACAAAAGGTGTTCTGGTAATCGATTACATGTTCCTAGTAATCGATTACCAGGAGCTCAATTCATTCTGGGTTTTCAAAAACAAGGGTAATCGATTACACATAATGGTAATCGATTACGTAGGGTTAAACCTTTGAAAAGTAAAGAACATAGGTAATCGATTACATACGACGGTAATCGATTACTTAGGGTTAATGTTTTCGGAAAAGTAAAGGACATATGGTAATCGATTACTTTATAATGTAATCGATTACACAAGAGGTTCTGGGCATGAAAAACCGTAGTAATCGATTACACTCCTCTGGTAATCGATTACCAAAACCAAAAGTCCTTCGAAAACCCTTCTGGTAATCGATTACATGGGTGGTAATCGATTACCAGAACCTCGAAAATTGAGAAAACATGATTTTGACACATTCCAAACTATTTTAAACCTCTTGAGACCTCATAAAACAGTTTTCCAACATTTCCTTGAAAATTATTCATGTATTTTACAAAATCAAACCATTGTTGGTTCATACCAAAACTCATCCATTTCTTTTTGAATGGAGTTTCCTTTTTAGGATACTTAGGGCAAGTCTTTGAGCTCTAGAGTATTTAGGTGATGACAAAATCTTAAACATGCCATGCACTTTATTTTACTCTTCATTAGAAAGTAAAGTGAGAGCATAAAATAAATATGAGATGCAACTTCATTATTATCTTTAAGGATTAAGTGATGACTTGAAATATAAACATGAAATGCAAGCTTGGGAATTTAAATATGGTAATGCAAGTTCATTCATTTACTCTTGTGAAATTAGTGATAGCATCAAAATAAACATGAGATGCAAGACATAAATTTAAACATGAATGCATCTTGTTTTTGTCTTAGCTAGAGCTCTTGCAAGACTTTTAGAGGAACATAAACCTCAACCCATTATGTATCATAAGGCAAGCTTTAGAGTTCTTAGCACCTAGACTTCAAAGAAATCTTAAGGTTTGAACTCATCATCAAGCTTAAGGAAATGGACCCAAAGTTCATCACTTTGTCTAAACAAAACTACAAGAACTAAGTCATATTCTTTATTTTATTGCTCATAGGCTTCAATCTAGCAAAATTCTAGAACGCCGACCAACTTTAAGGTTGGCAAGGGTAAGCTTAGAGCTTTTGAAATCATGGGATTAACTTTCTTAACAAAACTTTTGTGATCTACTAGACATATTTTACAAACTTTGTTCAAATCCAAAGAAGAAAAACTGAAATCCTTAAGGGAAAGAGGAAGAGGAAAACCAAAAACTTAAGCCAAGAAAAGAAAGGAAATCCAAGCATGTATGGTCCAAGACCAAGTTGTTTCAAGCTTTAGAGGTTTCTCACATGACAACAACAAATCATTATCTTGAAACCTCATCATCAAGCTCACATTCTTTTTGTAAGAAGGCCTCTTGGCCGAAAAAGGAGGAAGGAAAAGGAGTTTGAAACCAAGAGAAAAACTAGAACTTTCTTGAAGAACACAAACAAAAATCATCAAAACTTAACCCCTACCTTAAGAAGTCTTGAAGAGATGTAAGAAAGCTTTGTTTTCTAGATGGAAGGAGAAGGAAATCCTTTTGGAGTCTTGAGGAAGAAATCAGCCAAGTTGAGGGAATTTGAGAGGAATGAGAGAATTTGCAAGAAGTGTGAACTTACCAAGTGAACCAAAGTGTGACAAGGTTCATCAAGGCTTGGTATTTATAGAAAAATGAGACATGTTGGCTGATTTGGGGAGGGAATGGCTGATGGCTTTTCAAGGTCAAGGGAGGAGGAAAATATCTCTTACAAAAGCATGGGCTTAGGCATGGCAAGCATGGTTGGAAGCATGGGCAAGGTATGGCCTAAGGCATGGGCTTGGAGTGCATCACAACTCAACATGTGGCACCATTTGGGGACAGATTTTCGGCCCCTCATCAGCCAAGGGGAAGGGATTTTTGTTCATGTAATTGTGGTTTAAGGATGTGTTTAAGTGTTTCTATGATTAGGCTTTTTGATTAGGAGTTTGTAAGCAAGCGTTTAGGTGAGAAAATGGTTAATTGAGGTGTTTCAAGACTTGATTAGGAGGGTGATCTTATTAGATTAGTAATTTAAAATAATTCTTTTGGTCAAATGAGGTATGGCTCAATTCCTTAATTTAAGGAAAGAGAGAAAAAACACTATTCAAGATTCCATGACTAGCAATCTTGAATTTAAAGAATACAATTAGAGTTTATCTAAGCAATCTTAGGTTCTAATTAACCTTAATAAATCATTTTGACTCTAGATTAATTATCGAAATAAATTAATCTTCGATTAGAGCCTAATATTGCTTAGGTTTGCTAATTGCTTCATTAGGCGCACTGTACACTGTTCTAGGGGCAAAATGGTAATTTTGCACTAAACTGCCGGGACCTTTCGGCCCAACTAAACATCAAACATTGCTCATAAACATCATTCTAAACTTCCTGGAAAAGTTTGGGCTCAAACGGCATCTTTTACCCGTGTAGACAGGAGGGTATTTTGGTCATTTTGAGCGGAAGTTTAAAAACGAGGTTCCTCCTCGGATATCATTCATAACAGCATAATCCCCTTCAAACATCGAGTTGACCCATTCGAGGGTTGCCGGGCAACTGTCCTTTAATTTCGGGTAGAAATGACCTCAGGGCATTTCGGTCATTTGTACTCTAAGGCGGAAATCGGGCGTTACATTACTCCCCCTTAAAAGAATTTCGTCCTCGAAATCGTTACCTTAGAAAGCTCGGATACTTCATCCGCATCTCGGATTCCAACTCCCATATGTACTCCTCCGTCTTGTCTCGTCCCCACGCGACTTTCACCAAAGGAACGGACTTACTCCTCAACTGCTTGACACCACGGTCCACGATCCTCGTTGGTGGGAGGTTGAAAGTTAGGTCCTCCCTCAACTGGACATGCTCTGGCTCTAACACATGGCTAGGGTCGGATTGATATTTCTCAGCTGGGAGACGTGAAGACGTCATGAAGATTTGCAGATTTGGAGGTAGGGCTATTTTGTAGGCAATTCCCGACTTCTGAAGGATTTCAAAGGTTCAGAAATCGGGGACTCAATTTCTTGATTTTCATGGCTCTACCTATTCCTGGAGTGGGAGTTATCCTCAAGAAAACATGCTCACCTTCTTGGAATTCTAACGGCTTTCGCCGCTTGTCCGCATAGCTCTTTTGTCGGCTTTGAGCAGTCAAGATTCTATCCTTGATCATTTTTATTTGCTCTGTGGTTTCCCTCACTACATCGGTCCCAAAATGCTTTGTTCTCGAGATCATGCCAGCACAAAGGCGACTGACACTTCCTTCCATACAAGGCCTCGTACGTGCCATATCGATACTCGCATGATAACTGTTGTTATACGCGAACTCGATAAGCGGGTACTTATCCCAACTCCCTTTTCTATCCAAAACACATGCCCTTAGCATATCCTCCAATGTTTGGATAGTTCTTTCCGATTGTCCATCTGTTTGGGTGGTAAGCCGTGCTTAAGCACAACTTAGAACCAAACGCCTTTTGAAAGGCTTCCCAAAACGCGACGTAAACCGCGGATCTCGGTTCGAAATTATCATCGATGGAACTCCGTGTAACCTTACTATCTCTTGGATGTACAACTGGGCCAACTTATCTAGGGAAAAGGTTAACTTGATGGGTAGGAAATGGGCCGACTTGGTTAACCTGTCCACTATTACCCATATAGCGTCATGGCCGGCTGGGTTCGGGTAGGCTGGTCACAAAATCCATAGATATACTATCCCACTTCCATTCGGAGATAGGCAAAGGTTGCAACATTCCTGAAGGCTTTGGTGCTCAATCTTCACCTTTTGACAGACCAAGCACTTACTAACCCAGGCTACTACGTCCCTTTTCAATCCGGGCCACCAAAACATCTTCTTTAAATCCTGATACATCTTGGTAGCGCCAGGATGGATGGTGAAGTGGCTTTTATGGGCCTCCTCCAAGATACTCTCTCGAGGTCACCATCTTGCGGTACACACATCCGCCCTTCAAACCTCCACAATCCATCTGCCCCTTGCTCAAAACCCTTAAGCTTCCAGCCTTAACCGCCTCTAGAGTCTCCCTAAACTCCTCATTTTCTACTTGTGCCATCATCACCCTTTGTTTAAACCCACTTGTTCCTGTAAGATGACACATCTTCACACTCTTTTCTGTTATTGACATCCCCAAATTCATGTCCCTAAACTTCTCTATGAGCTCAACTTCCTTGACCATCATGTGGGATAAGCGTAATGATTTTCGACTCAAGGCATCGGCAACCACATTGGCTTTGCCTGGGTGGTAACTTAGGCCGAAATCATAGTCCTTTAGAAACTCCATCCACCTTCTTTGCCTCATGTTTAGCTCTTTTTGATCAAAGAGATGCTTAAGACTCTTATGATCGGAGAAAACTTCAAACCTCACTCCGTACAAGTGATGCCTCCATATTTTCAAGGCAAACACTATGGCGGCTAACTCTAGGTCATGGGTAGGGTAATTAACCTCATGAGGCTTGAGTTGTCTAGACGCATAGGCTACCACTTGCCTATTTTGCATCAACACACATCCTAAACCTTTTCCGAAGCATCACAATATACCTCGAAGGGTACATTGGGGTCGGGCAAAACCAAAACTGGGGTCGAGGTCAACCTTTCCTTTAACTCTAGGAAGCTCTTTCACAATCGGGATTCCATGAAAACGGGGTGTTCTTCCTAGTTAGCTTGGTTAGGGAAGAGCAATCTGGAAAAACCTTTGATAAACCTATGGTAATAGCCTACTAAATCCAAAAGCTCCGTATTTCCGATACGTGTCGGTCTATCCCAATTCATTACAGCTTCTATCTTACTAGGGTCAACAGCTATACCTCCTTTTGATACTACATGTCCCAAAAACTTCACTTCCTCCAACCAGAATTCACACTTAGAGAGCTTAGCATACAACTTCTTCTCTTTCAACACCTCTAAAACCAACTTCAGGTGACTTTCATGCTCCTCGTGAGTCTTTGAATAGATGAGTATGTCATCTATGAAAACAACCACGAACTTATCTAAATAGGGACTCATTTGTCTTGTTAATCAGTGCATAAAATTAGAAATTATTGATGCAAAAATGTGATAAGATGCAAAGAAACACCATTCCATAGTTCAAATGTTTAAAAGGTACAAAATGAAGGTGCATCACAATCTACGCATATGATGACATAGTAGAAAAAACAATGTTGAAGAAAGGGAATTGGCAAAGCAAACATCATGAAACAATTACAATACTGATTTTTAAAAGAATAACAAAATCGCCATGCATTGACCAAAGAAGCATAGGCAATGTTATAGTTCATCAAGGAAGGTAAAATGAGGCCAAAGAGGAAAATGGAAAGGGAAAGGCAAAATTCAGCATGGATGAATGCACGTTTATGTCCTTTGAGATTTAAGTATTTCATAACAGTGCATTATATGATAATAATTACTCAGATTTATTATCTATTTTATGAAGAGTACAATGCCACTAAAATAATTCCAAAAAGGATAAAGCAATAAATTTTCATCACCTATTTCCTAACAATAGTCTCTTATTGTTAAAGAATAGGCAATAGCATTGAAATTAGGCCTTCTTGTAATTACTAAAATGATAGCTGCGAGTGAAAGAATGGATGACTCGTGTAACTAACTATGCTGAGTTCGCAAAGATAGAGAATGTAAGGATTTTGGTGGTATATTTTGTTAAGGCGAGACTGCATGTAAGGGAAGAGTGTGAGAAAGAAGGGTTAGGTAGAATTATAGAACCAGGCTAGAGAGTGAACTGGTGAAGGGATCCTAATTCCCAGGCTATTTCCTTTTCTTTTACTTTCTTGCATCCAGAAAACACACCTACTACTATACTTGTTCATACTCACAAATTTATTTATTTATATCAATACAAATCTGTTGGGTGGGAGATAAACATTGAATCCCTCCCTCAGAATTATTCAAACATTCTTCTACTGTTCTCTACTAATACCAGTTCTAACATTTTACCAAGCATACCTAGATGTAGAACAATGTTTTCGCATCAATTATTCAGAACTACTACTAGTAAGCATATTATCATCATAACATCTCATTTGGTATCATAGTTCCTCAACTATATGATTCATCTCAATACACTCATAGTATAGAATCTTGAGTAGTGTAACAAAAACAAAGAATTTTCCAATAGGATACAATCTTACTCTAGTAATAAAAATAAAATAAAAAAGGAATAAAAAAGTTTCAAGCATACACTGTTGCTTTAGACAGCCCAACCCCCTTACTTTGATTTTATGATGACATTCATAGTTTTAAAGGCATCAGATATTAGAAGTAGATAAATAAAGAATCATAGCTTAAAAACTTCTATATAATTGAATTTATTATCAGCATTCTTTTGTCTTCTCATATCAAATAACACTAATGGAATCTTGACATCAATCAACGTGAGAGGATGTTCTACCTTGTGACCAAAGTAATGACCCATTTGTAAAGGCGAGGCCCATATTCGTCGTCAATACCCAAAACCATAGCAACTTCATGATACAACAGATTCAGATCAGGAACACATCAATAGTGATAGTAAGCAGTTGAATTAGAAAAAGTGATTGTGATCCCACAAATGACAAAACTGCTTATATGATCTTTTGCACACGGTGAAAATTGTTTAACAGTGAAAAGGCTAAGAAAGGCATACTTACCCCAAGTGGTCTCATGTAAGCATGTTGAGTATAGACTTGTGATTTGTCTGCAATCTTGAGGGTGTAAAAGATTACACAAGTCAGATACCAAAGATGCCACAGTGAAATTGAAAAAAACTAATATATGAAGTCCAATAATGTCATTTTGGGCGAAAGTTAAAGATTACACAACCAAACTCAATAAATTATATTATAATAAATCATCCCCATGGGGGAAGGGGTAAGAAAAGTCACTACATGCACTAGAAGTGGCTTAGGACCACGTAGATAGCAATTAGGTTAGAATATTTGATTGTTTAAGCTGTAAGCCATATCAAGCTACACAGACCTTTGATAATCTTTTAAGTGAATGCTAATAAACAAAACATATTACCCTGAGATAAATTGAGATCTACATCCAGAAATGAAAGAAGAAGATAAAATAAGTAATGAGGAAGTGATAAATGCTACAACCAACAAAGCTCTCTTATCCTACAATAAGGCACTGCAACGGAAGATGCCAACATTCTTTTCAAGGTAGTTTGCTACAACACCCCAACAAATCTCACGCCCTACAACTATGAGTCTAAGAAAATGGTAAGCTATCCTTTGGCCACAGCATACCTTGTACATCACAAATGTCTAATTTCCCATTTTCTGGACCTCACTATCTATCATGATACATAGTATATTACATAAGCTTCTCTTGTGATCAGCTAATGTAGAATCAGAGAGAGGAAGTGGGAGATTGGAAAAGAGTAAAAGCTGCTTAACTGTTGGTAACTACACTACCAGCTTTACAATGGGCTTTGTATAAATTACTCGAAAAAGTGAAAGTAACCAACAAATAGCCTCACTTATCACACCCAACGACTTCAATCCATTATAAAACTTCATGCCTACTATAGAAATGAAGTCTTTCATTCTTTATTAGGATCCTATCAAAGCCACATCATAAGAAAAAGTTGAGAGCTTCAACGAATCACCAATATTAATAGTCATAGTGGTTCTAATTTGGTAGAAATAATGGTTTCTGAGTGTCTTAGTACTTCAAAGGTTGATTACTATGTTACAAGGGTTCAATTCATATTGTCAATGTGGTGACGCCAACAAAGAATAGTATCTTCCAATTGCAACGCAATAGCAGAAGTGCATGTCACAACATTGAGGCGATTGAGAAAATATAGTGAAGAGAAGATAACATTTATGATTATTGTATTTTTCCAGAAATCAGATAAAGAGATATATATAACATTTTGCACAAAAAATAATGTGCGTTTGAATTGCAAGTTTGACACAGAAATAAGGAGCCAATAATAGTTGTATTCGCTGAATATCTTTTCAAAGAATGTCCACTTACCATTTAGCCAAAATGTCCACAGGCATCTCATATCCATATCTAAACCGAAATTCTGCCTTCCATTTCTAGCTTGTTGAACTAACGTCCTAGCATAGCGGACAGAGGTATTCCAATAAGATAAAGAAAAAGTGAACTCATGATGTAACAATCTACTTTTGTTAGGAATATGTTTCTATCAATGTTGTCAAATATCAACCATGGCGGCGCCATGGCGTGGAGATTTTGAGGTTGGAGCCATGATAGAGTAGATGGTGTGGCGGCCGTAGCGGGCACAATGGCACTACCCATGGCGGAATCATGGCGGCCATGGCAGAAATTGAGCCCAAAACCCCCATTTTTTGTTTTTCAGAGGTTATTTTGGGATTTTCAGGTTTCAATAATGAAACCTTGTTCAAACCCAGCCATTCTTGCCATTTCTCTAAGCACTTCACCTTCTCTGAATCCTCTCTCTCTCTCAGCTATTCTCCGGCCATCGCGACGCCTGTCGATGGCGGCAGCTCACCATAGTCCACACTACCAGCGGTGGCCACGGTTGTCAAGAGCGTGCTCCTCGTCACATTCCACACGATCCCCTCCTCTGGAACGAGTCTCAACTCTCGACTTCTCAATCTCATTCTCTCCTTCACACACGAGCTCTTTGTCTATGCGCTCGCCACGCCTCCACCTAAGCCTCCGCGGCGGGAGTCCACCGTTCGCGCCTACCTCACAAATCTGCCCTGTTCGCTCTTTGCTAGTCTCTGCTTCTTCCATTTTTATTTTTTGGGATTCTGATTCAGGTATGGTTATCTCTCTCTTTGGCTTTTGCATGTGTTGGATTGGTGAGTGGATCTTTGACACGTGTGGGTTATTTTCTTCAGTGTGGAGTGTGGTTCAGCCTTTGTGAGTGTGGGTTGTTTTTACAGTTATGGCGTGGTTTAGTTGTGTGGATTTTCTTGTGTTTTTATTTTTATTCTTGGGTGTGGGTTAGTGCTTTTTTTTTCTTTTGGTAATATATTGTTTTTGTTTCATCAAAATTAAAAACTTTTGACCTATAAAAATAAAAATAAAAAATTCCACATATTCTTTTATATATATTTATATATTGTTTAATCCGCCATGACTTCCGCCATAATCCGCAACGCCATCTGCCATATTTTTATGGCCTATTTTTGCCTCATTGCCATAAACCGCCATCCGCCATTAACAACCTTGGTTTGTATACAAAATATTTATTTCTCTGATTTAAATAAAAGAAGTTCTCAATATATCAAAGTTTAAAAACAAAGTTCACAAGTATTCTCAACAAAGAATTGCTGAAAAGAAATGATGAAACATAAACCTGTCATGCCAGTTGCCAATAAACCAAGATACTTTGTGATATGAAACAAATGTGTAACATTTGTTTGAACCAATAGCTTGTCCTGCATTGAACTTCACAAAATAAGCAGTTGAAATACTCATACAAGCAAAAGACCGATCTAAGAACTAACTTCTGGTACTCACTGGAACCTTTTTTTGTGTAACAACACAAACTAAGTCCTTTCCTTGGACACCAATTGAGGTGATCCCAGGAGCCTTAACAGCCTTGAAAGCATACTCTATTACATTAATTCAAAAGTCCACAATCCAAAATACCACAGGCTACCAAAGTACCAAACTAATCAATTTATTCCCAAAAAGCCAAAAGCAAATTTTCAAAACACTACGAATATGATAACTAAGGCTCATTACATTGAGTGTCATATAACACTTAGGGGAAAATCACACATATAAGTAACACAATCAATTTAGATTCATGCAACAGTTACTTGCCACCCTCCTAATAATGCTTTATAAAGTGTAGTCAAAACAAAAAGAAAACTCTAAACATTGAGTAGTATCAAGAATATAAATTGCCTGTCATCCACTCAAATTGAACGAAACCCCCAATTGCTTGAACCAACCTACCTTCACCACTCCACCAACAATAATTATAATAAACCCATCAACATTCAAGAAGGATTAATAGCACCCCATTTGTGTATTCAAGTTCACACGAAAAACCCCAGTATATATTAAAGAGCACATATCCAAAAAAATCATAAAAAACTTCTCCATTAAAGCAATCTTCCGTTAGGCTTCAAATAATACTACGAAAGACGTTAAAAGCTAAAAAATGATCATTTTTAATAACCTAATTTGATTTTGAATTTTAAATGATTTGCATTTACTATAACTATGCAGCACGAAGTATGACAAAACTCAAAATCATGAATGCCTTCTTCACACCGCGAATGGCGAAATACAATTTTTAGAAGGGATTCCAACACACCTCAAATAGGCATAGTCATTAGCTTTTCAAAGCAAATAGAAAACTCTTTTATGGCATAGAAGTTATACATGTTCAGGCACATAATAATTGCTCCCAAAATCTATGTTCAACACTGTGCATAATGTTCACTTTAAAGATTTGGGACAACCGGGGTTAGCACAAAGCAGCATACCTAGAGAAATTATTCGGATCTAATCAGAAAGGTTAGAAAGTTACTTTTTTTTCAAGACTTTGAATACGTTAACCTATATGGAACATGCAAAGTGGAAACGGAATCAGAACATGTTGAACATGGCAATTAGATGCGACCTGCCTTCAAGACATGGTCAGGGAAAGTAGAAGAGGAAAGGAGAGGAGAGGAGAGGAGAGAAGTTAGTTACTTACCAACTTGGAAAAGGAGACCCTCGGGAGCTTCATCGACTCGTGTTTTCTGGGATTAGTGGACTTTCGACCGGGGAAGGGGGCAGAGGGCTTCTCGGATTTCAGGTTTAAGACGTAGGACTGACGTGGGGGAGGCTCCTCAGATTTACAGTGGTCGACGGGCGAGAAGAAGAGACTTTGTTAGTTGGTTTAAGAAAGAATGGGATGAGCGAAGGAGGTGGTCGATCACTGCTTCCTGCTCAAGAAAAGGAAGGGAAAAAAAAAGTTGAAGCCGTAAAGGTGATTCTTTTTTTTTTTAGAGAAAAAAATATGCAATAAGAACAAGTATTGCTGGCACGCCATTTAAAATATCCAGTTGGAGGTGGTCGATCTCTGCTTCTTGCATCAAGTGACCGAAAATTCAGTTCCGCTAGATCCACGAACCTATGTTGATGGAAGAATGAATAGAATTTCTCGACATCTTGTAACATCCTAGTTTTCTCCTCTTTAGAAATTAATTGAGGAATGGTGAATGGAAATATCGAAGTTCTCGCAGGAAACAGTGTGATGAGAATGACTCCATGAGGAGCACAAAAAAAATGTGAATAGTACTTTGTGGGCCGGCAAGCCGCAACCGAAACGGGATTCAAACGGAGGTGCCCGAAGTTAAGAAAATATGAGAATAAGATTAGGGATGTATGGGAATGATAATTTTATACCTAGAATTAAATTTAAGGTAATATTGGTTAGATTGGATACGACGTTTACCCGTTCGGTGAGATTTCGGTGTGTGATTTTACACGAAAGACATTTCTAACATTATTAATAAATGATTAATAATTGATATTATCTATTTGAGACAAGTGGAGGGCCAAGACTTGATCTTGGATTCCAAGATCAAATCCTAGCCATCCACTTGGCTTTCTAGTAGCATGAGTCATCACAAAACATGCTTTAATGAATGGTGACTCATATAAGCACTTAGCAACTTCTCCCAAGGCGCAACATTTCGGCCAGCAAGAGAGGAAGAGAGAGCAGCTGGTTTTCTCCATAGCCAAGAGCTCCATCTTGCTTCCAAGTTACAAAAACCCTAACCTAGAGTCATCAAAACCTAAGCCTTTCTTCACTAAAGTTGCTCTACACCTCCATATCTATAATTCTAACCGAACAGAATTCCAAAACCTCATCCTTCTTGCACATCCATCACTGATTAGAGGAGGATTTGAAGCTGTGTGGGGAGTTGGTTGTGAAGAAATTCCACCTTGAAGCAAGCTAGAGATAGAAACTTGAATCTTCAAGAGTAGGGTTTTCTGCTTCCTTTTTGTCCAATTTTGCAATTCTGTTTTAGCTTGTCCTAATTTCGAAAATTTTGACGATATTGATGCTTAACATATTGATATTGATGTATGAATTTTTGTGTTGTGTTTGGATGGTTTTAAAAGGGTTTTCTCTCAAGTGAAATTGGAACTAGGTGGTGGACTGATTTCGTTCTATAATAAGAACTTTTCACGAATTTTCTGGGAATTTTGTGGGTGGTTTCACGAGCCATGAAAATTATATGTTGTAGCTAACCTCTTAAACTAAATACACGAATTTTCTTAGGGGTTAATTCTAAGGTTTGATGCCTCAAAAAAATAAGGAACCGAATTGTAATCTTGCCTGAAGTGTTGAGACTGAAGTAACAAACTTTCCCAAATTTTCAATCATAGCAATTGATTGAGATAGCTCCTGAACTTTTTACACAAGACTAATAACATGTTGAAATACCTCTGTGAATTTTCTTGTACTTTGATTCCATCGAACTCTAGGATTAAATATTCTGAGAACACAAGTCTGGACTATGAATTTGTGGCTGCTGACCACCAGATTTGCCTATTTTATTGAAGTGGTTATATAACTTTGATTGCCCTGAAATTTTTACAGGGTATTCTTGACACATTTAAGTGTCACCAAGAATTTTTGTGGCTCTTGGAATGGTTGTTGGATGTAGCAATTAAATGTTAAACTTAGAACAGGAATTCTGTAAGGTCCTGGAATGTGAAAATGGCTGAAATTTTGTGAATATATGATGCCTATCCCAAGTCTATGGTATATGAATGCATACGAACCATTTTAATTCGTTATTCATGAATCCATGATATAATTGAATACCTAATGGTAAGGTAATCATGACCTTGAGAAGAGAGAAGTGCATAACTTAGTTATGTGAGAAAAGGCTGATATAATCTCTATATTTCTATTGCCTATATTTGATCATATGGGAAAAGCAAACAAGGCTTAGAGGGGATATAAAGGGAAGGCAAAAATAAGGATTTCCCTAGAAAGTTTATAAGTTGGTAGATGTATCGGCTAGACATAGAACTGTGTGTAATCTAGAAATGGAAAAAAATGAAGTCCAAATGATCACGGATAGGAATGAGCTCATGTCCTCAGTCTATTGTCCTATATGGAGTTGTTAAATAATGAAGTGACTCTATGTGAAACTAAGCATTCCCTATGTTTATGAATTGAAAAGACATGTGGCACTGAGCTTACGATCATAAATGAGTTATCATTGTATTGTTAATTTAAATTTCCATGACTCATATATGAATATGTTATATGCATGAAGCTATTACTTGTATTATGTGTAGCACGTGGGGGAAACTACCTCCTGAGAATTTTACATTATTCTCACCCCTATAGTTGTATATATTGTATGGTTCAGATCCGCAGATGCCGTCTCTGGTCTTCTTCCTTGACTCTCCCAAGTGGGTATGGCAGTATTGTAACACCCTAATAATTAACCCAATACACCTAGGCAGGATCTGATTAATTACTAGACTTTACTCTTTGCTTCAGTTCCCTAATCATGCTTTGAAAATACTTAGTGAAATTACGAGCCATTTTTTTTTAAACATAATTGAAAACGTGAGCCGCGCTAACGTGAATGATTTAGCAAAATTTAAAAGACACATAGGAATTTACAAACATCACATCATAATATATTGGCTCCATCATACAGCATCCATAATTACATATCATATAGATATTTTGCCTACCAACAGAATAAGACTAAGTGTAGGCAATCTAACAAAACATAAATAATATATGGATGGAAGGACATCCATTAATGGCACCTAGTTATAACACTCCAGGGATAGGGATAGATATCTGAAATATATGAGTGAAACTAAGGATCAAGTTCAGCTACCGGTGAAAGCCTCAATGTGATTCACGAACGCTTCCTTCGTTTTTGAAGACGAGATGGAAAGAAAAATAGAGGGAGTGAGAAACTTATAAAAAGAATCTCAGTAGGGTACTCACCTCATGATGCATTGTGTCATCATCATCGTCCCCAGGAACCTCGGGGTTATTATGAAATAGTGAGCATGCTAAGATTGATTTATTAAGTTCGAAAATATACTTTACCGAGGTTCGTCGGTTTTAATCATGCGTCTTATAATGCATCATAAACTTAGCATGTCATGTTTATAATGAACTTTTCCTTTTATCAACACATTGTATTCTTCATCATCATATCATAAATACTATGCATAAAAGAACATCATATTTCTCATCATCAAATCATATATACTATGCATAGAAGAACATCATATTTCTCATCATCATATCATAAATACTATGCATAGAAGAACATCATATTTCATCATCATCTCATAAAATGCTATGCACAAGACATAGTGCACATATTTCATTCCTTTAGTGTCCTAGGTGACTTAAAATCTTGTCATCATCATCATTATTTTCCTTGGGGCTACCCTATACTCCACCCTTTTGGGAGTAATCTAGGTTATGAGCTCATACCTTACTAGTCGTCACTAGCATATACTTATCCCTTTTGATAAGTTAATGTCCCGACTCTACCCTTTTGAGAGAACGGGCAAGAATCACCTTTTCACCACCTATAGTCTGATGGGTCCAAAGGATCATTTCCTCATAATTTTAAGTCACCATTAAGTCTTTGCATGTTATATCATAATATAACTCTGAATTCATAATCATCAAGATGCATAAACATTCTCATTGTTTGCAACAGCAACTATATCATGCAAACTATGAAGTCATTCAATGATATCAAATACTTAATAAGCATCAAATCACTACATAGACTTATCATTTCAAACTTCAAAGAACCATCATCATAAATTCTTAAAACTGTCTTAAACAGAAACTTTAGAATCGGGTAATCTTAATTATCAAACTAATTAATCATGCATCTAAAGGATTCATTATCATCATTACCATTAATTATAAGCCTTAAGAATATTATTAAACTATATGGGACAGCATAGGCAGCAAGTTATATTTAAGGCTTCACGTGCTAGAAGTTGCATTTTTAACCTTTCTCGTTACGGCTTTCCTTATGGTGCTAAAATTAATTACTAAACCAATTATGAATCATTCTCTCAGCAATAAACCATGATTATCACAACTTCAAACATATTAAACCATCATCATACAGTAGTACTAAACTCAGATTAGTGGCCGAATCATGAACCTCATATAATTGCTAGAAGTCACATTTCAAGTACACATGTGATCCTGGTTTCCGTAAAATATTTGTAAAACCTTGAAAATCCTTTAGAAACTAATTCTTTTTGTTAAAATTGAAAGAAGTCATAGGACTTTAGGCCTTCCTCAATCATGAGGCCGTTTTATACATTGAAAGAATGTTCATGATTAAAATTTTCACTTAAGATAAAAGGAGCAAGTCTTGATCTTAAGAGATTTATGTGATATCTTAGAATCATAAACATGCTATGCAACCTCATTTTAATCTTGTCATTATAAGGTGATAACTTGGAATTATAAACATGATATGCAAAACCATTTCTTTATCTTTAAGATTTAAGGTGATAACTTGGAAATTAAACATGATGCAAGAGCTTGAAATATAAACATGATGCAAGAAGCTGGAACGGCGTAGTCCGCAGGACCAGTGGAGGGAGAAGAATCTTAAGAAGGAGCGGTGTAATCCGCACTGGACCAGTGAAAGGAGAAGAGAATTATTATTACATCTTTTTAAGCTCCAATCTCAAGACTTCTTAAAGAATCAAATTTTTAACTCCAATAATCTTATTTCTTTGCTTGTGATACTTGGGCAAGTCTTTGAGCTCTAGGATCTTTAGGTGATGACATAAAAATAAACATGTCATGCGTTGATTCTTTTAGCCATTATAAAATAAAGTGAGAGCATAAAATAAATATGAGATGCATCCTCTTTATTATCTTTGAAGATTAAGTGACAACTTGAAATATAAACATGAAATGCAAGCTTGGAAATTTAAACATGAGATATGCAAGTTCATTTATTTATTCTTGAGAATTTAGTGATGACATTAAAAGTAAACATGGTTATGCAAGGCATAAACTTAAACATGGATGCAAGTTCCTTTTATTTCTTTACTAGAGCTCTTCCAAGACTTTAGAGAAATATAAATTCAACCCAATATATATATCTTAGCAAGACAAAGTGAAAAATACATCTTTCAAGTTCTAAACTCAAGATCTTTATTTTTACATCATAAAAACATCATTCTTTAAAGTTTTGCATCAAGTGGAATTTTCAAGCTTTAAAGGCCTAACTTGTGATGGATTTACACCAACACTCAAGGTCCTCATCATCAAGCTATCATCATATTCCTTCTAGGCCATTTGGCCAAAATCATTAAAGAAAAATAAGGAAAGAAAAATTGAAATTGTAAAGCTTTAAAAACTAGTGAAACCTTCAAGTTTTAGAGGTCTAACTTGTGACTTTGCAACCAACAATCAAGAACCTCATCATCAAACCATGGTCTCATCATAATCTAGGCCATAAGGCTGAAATGTTTTTAAAAGAAAAGGGAAAACAAAACGAAATTGAGAGCTAGAAGAAAGTCCATGAAATCATCATTTTTGAGCTAGAAACATAACTTGTCATAGCATAAAATGAACTTAGAAACAACTCCCTACCTAATCTGATTTGAAGGAAAGGAAGAGAACTTGGTTTCTTGGAGTGAAATGAAAGAAAATATTCTTGAAAACTTGAAGAAAGAATTCAGCCAAGAGGAGGAGGAAAGAGAGCTTTTGGTGCTTCTAAGAACTAGAATTGTGTAAGTTATGATCAAAGGCTTCTAACACCTCTTCAAGCATGCCTATTTATAGAGATTTTGAAGCTCATAAATGGACAAATGAAGGAGGAAGGCTGATGGATTTTCATGGGGAACAAAGGGAGGAAAATCATTCCTTGTTTAAGGCATGTTTTATGCCATGTTTTAGGGAATTTTTGGCATTTTGTTTTAGTGTATCTTTGGGCAATTATTCTGATGCATAATGGCATCAATAATTTCGTGCATTACAGCCTAAGGAGGAGAAATTTGTGTGTTCCATGTATTATTTAGGTGTAGGTAAGGTATTCATGCAATTTAGAGAATTTACGGTTAAGGGCTTAGGTGAATTAGTAAGCAATTTGAGTGTTTTAAAGCAATTTTAGGTTCTAATCAATTTAAATAAATAATTTTGACTCTAGATTAATAATTAGAATTTAATAAGCTTTAATTTGAGCCTAATATTGCTTAGGTTTCGTTAGACAAATCAAAAATCTCAAAATTTGTAAAACTGCACAAAGACAGGGGCAAAACGTCATTTTACTTAAAAATTGCCCGAGACCACCCGAGCTTAACCAATGGTTAATCATGGCTTAAAAACACCTTTTAACACATTTTAGTGAGGTTCGGGCTAGTCGGCACGCAATTGGAGTTAAAACGGCCGGGCGTTTTGGTCATTTCACGCGTCGAAGCTCAAAATTAGGATTCTTCTCCTCTATTAACACACATAACACAAACAATCCCTTATTAACATCAAAACATCCCCTTGAGGATGGGTGGGGCCCACGATCCTCATTTTCAGTAAAATAACCTCGGGGCATTTTGGTCATTTTACACGTACAGAAAATTGGGTTTTGCAATACTTGCACGAATTGCTCCTAACTTCTCTTCTAACGTTATATTCCTTTATTAGGGATTGTTTGGTCTCAAATTTTATATAATATTTACCTATGGTGATTCGGTAATTCCTAATGACAGTGAAAATTACAGTAAAAATTGGGGCGTACAGTATGACCGGCCCTGGATTCTATGTAAATTGGGTACTCTACGTTCCGTATATATATGTTCTTTGACGATCTTTTAGTACTTCTGTCTTTGCTAGACTTTGACCCACTTTCCTTTATGAGGGTGTGCCTTTCCACATGGCACATCCAGGCGTGTTCAAGGTTCCTCTTCCACCTGTGCACCGCGGCGGCGCACGGCACATTCGTCCTCCTCTTCTGATTTGGACCCCTGAGGGCCCAGATGCTTCGACGGAGGAGAGGCCATCGCCGATGGCCAACGTTATAGAGGGGAGGGCGAGGTCATCGCGGTAGCCAACGTGTATAGAGTACTAGTGTAGCGTTAGGATTCTACCTACCTGCGCTGATGTAATTTTGGTTTCCTTTTACTCTGTTGTATATTTATACTATTTTGTCAACTAAGTGATTGAGCAGGTTAGGTATCAAGCTAGGAGGATTAGCCTCGTTTACACTGAGTTTTGTACTCTTTGGGGTCTTTTGTTGGTTCCTGTCCTTATGATGTACATCCAGTAATCTGATATGATGTCCTTATATGTAAAGTTTATTATGGTAACAAATGTATTGCGACTTTCTTATCATTACTTATTTTGACTAGAATAGATCCAGAATGCTAGTAATACTCTCTAATTACTATGTCCATACTCGAGTAAATGTGGTAATTAGGAGGGTGTTACATTATGGTTAGAGGGTCCATCCTATCAGCCTGGGGATTGGACCGACTATGTTTCCGTGGTAGTTGTTATGCATGATGATGCATATATATATATATGTGTGTATACATGACTGTTGGTTGGAAATGTTGTGGATTCCTGCCACACTTGGATTGGTATTGAGCCTGATCAACTCAATATTTTGTTTGGTGTGACAAGAATCAATGACTTCAAATGGAACGAACGCACCATACAGACTTTGGAAGATATGAGGGCATGCGTGATGAGCAAAGGAAGTTGGGATAAAGTACTTAAGCATAGAGTTTGCTTATAATACAGCTATCATGCTAGTATTGGCATGGCCCCATATGAAGCCTTATATTGAAGGAGATGTCAGTCTCTATTGTGTTGGTATGACTTGGGGAAACACGATTGTTAGGCCCGAATCGTTAATCAACGACAGAACAAATTCAGAAGATTAAAGAAAAATCCTTGCGCGCAGAGTCATCAAAAGAGCTATGCGGACAAGAGAGAAAGCCTTTAGAATTTCAAGAGGGAGGGCATGTATTCCTAAAGGTCACACCCACTACGGGAGTAGGTAGAGCCTTAAAGGTCAAAAAGTTGTCACCTAGGTTTATAGGCCCTTTTCAAATCCTTCGACGAATTGGGTCAGCTGCTTATCAAATAGCCCTACCCTCGTCTTTATCTAACCTACATGATATTTTCCATGTATCTCAACTTAGAATGTATCACCCAGACCCAACCCATGTCATTGAACCTAAATCTATACAGCTCCGGGATGATTTGACGTTTCAAGCACCTCCCGTTTAGATCGTGGATAGAGAAGTTAGGCAACTAAGGAACAAAATGGTGCAACTAGTCAAAGTAGCTTGGGTGGACAGGAAATGAAGACTTCACCTGGGAGCTAGAGTCAACCATGAGGAAAGATTATCAACTGTTTCAGGTACGAAATTTTGAGGACAAAATTTTTATTAAGGTGGGTGGTAATGTAACATCCTAGTTTTTCTCCTCTTTAGAAATTAATTGAGGAATGGTGAATGGAAATATCAAAGTTCTGGCAGAACATGATGAGAATGACTCCATGAGGGAGCACAAAAAAAAAAAAAATGTGAATAGTACTTTGCGGCCGAGCCGGGCACAGCCAAAACGGGGGTTGGGACAGAGGTGCTCGAAGTTAAGAAAATATGAGAATAAGATTAGGGATGTATGGGAATGATAATTTTATACCTAGAATTAAATTTAAGGTAATATCGGTGAATCGGTACGACGTTTACCCGTTCGGTGAGATTTCGTGTGTGATTTTTTACACCAAAAGACATTTCTAACATTATTAATAAATGATTAATAATTGATATTATCTATTTGAGACAAGTGGAGGGCCAAGACTTGATCTTGGATTCCAAGATCAAATCCTAGCCATCCACTTGGCTTTCTAGTAGCATGAGTCATCACAAAACATGCTTTAATGAATGGTGACTCATATAAGCACTTAGCAACTTCTCCCCAAGGCAGCAAACATTTCGGCCAGCAAGGAGAGGAAGAGAGACATCAGCTGGTTTTCCTCCATAGCCAAGAGCTCCATCTTGCTTCCAAGTTACAAAAACCCTAACCTAGAGTCATCAAAACCTAAGCCTTTCTTCACTAAAGTTGCTCTACACCTCCATATCTATAATTCTAACCGAATAGAATTCCAAAACCTCATCCTTCTTGCACATCCATCACTGATTAGAGGAGGATTTGAAGCTGTGTGGGGAGTTGGTTGTGAAGAAATTCCACCTTGAAGCAAGCTAGAGATAGAAACTTGAATCTTCAAGAGTAAGGTTTTCTGCTTCCTTTTTGTGCAATTTTGCAATTCTGTTTTAGCTTGTCCTAATTTCGAAAATTTTGATGATATTGATGCTTAACATATTGATATTGATGTATGAATTTTTGTGTTGTGTTTTGATGGTTTTAAAAGGGTTTTCTCTCAAGTGAAATTGGAACTAGGTGCTGGACTGATTTGTTCTATAATCAGAACTTTTCACGAATTTTCTGGGAATTTTGTGGGTGGTTTCATGAGCCATGAAAATTATATGTTATAGCTAACCTCTTAAACTAAATACACGAATTTTCTTAGGGGTTAATTCTAAGGTTTGACACCTCAAAAAAATAAGGAACCGAATTGTAACTGCTGTCTGAAGTGTTGAGACTGAAGTAACAAACTTGCCCGAATTTTTAATCATAGCAATTGATTGAGATAGCTCCTGAAATTTTTACACAAGACTAATAACATATTGAAATACTTCTGTGAATTTTCTTGTACTTTGATTCCATCGAACTCTAGGGTTAAATATTCTGAGAACACAAGTCTGGACTATGAATTTGTGGCTGCTGACCACCAGATTTGCCTATTTTATTGAAGTGGTTATATAACTCTGATTACCCTGAAATTTTTACAGGGTATTCTTGACACATTTAAGTGTCACCAAGAATTTTTGTGGCTCTTGGAATGGTTGTTGGATGTAGCAATTAAATGTTAAACTTAGAACAGGAATTCTGCCAAGGTGCTGGAATGTGAAAGTGGCTGAAATTTTGTGAATATATGATGCCTATCCCAAGTCTATGGTATATGAATGCATACGAACCATTTTAATTCGTTATTTATGAATCCATGATATAATTGAATACCTAATGGTAAGGTAATCATGACCTTAAAGAGAGAGAAGTGCATAACTTAGTTATGTGAGAAAAGGCTGATATAATCTCTATATTTCTATTGCTGTATATTTGATCATATGGGGAAAACAGAAACAAGACTTAGAGGGGATATAAAGGGAAGGCAAAAATAAGGACTTCCCTAGAAAGTTTATAAGTCGGTAGACGTATCGGCTAGGCATAGAGTGTGTGTGATCCGGAAATGGAAAAAAATGAAGTTCAAATGATCACGGATAGGAATGAGCTCATGTCCTAGCGTCTATTGTCCTATATGGAGTTGTTAAATAATTAAGTGACTCTATGTGAAACTAAGCCTTCCCTATGTTTATGAATTGAAAAGACATGTGGCACTGAGCTTACGATCGTAAATGAGTTATCATTGTATTGTTAATTTAAATTTCCATGACTCATATATGAATATGTTATATGCATGAAGCTATTACTTGTATTATGTGTAGCATGTGGGGGAAACTACCCTCCTGAGAATTTTACATTATTCTCACCCCTATAGTTGTATATATTGTATGGTTCAGATCCAACAGATGTGTCTCTGGTCTTCTTCCTTAACTCTCCCCAGTGGGTATGGCAGTATGACCAGGCCCTGGATTCTATGTACGCTATCGGGTACTCTATGTTCCGTATATATATGTTCTTTGACCGATCTTTTAGTACTTCTGTCTTTGCTGCCGACTTCGACCCCACTTTCCCTTATGAGGGTGTGCCTTTCCACATGGCACATCAGGACGTGTTCGAGGTTCCTCTTGCCCACCTTGCACCCCGCGGGGCACAGGCACCTTCGTCCTCCTCTTCTGATTCGGACCCTCTGAGGCCCAGATGCTCCTGGCGGAGGAGAGGTCATCGCACGATGGCCAACGGTTTTCTGTAGAGGGGAGGGCAAGGTCATCGCGGTCCGACATGTATAGAGTACTAGTGTAGCGTTAGGATTCTACCTACCTCAGACTGATGTACTTTTGGTTTCCTTTTACTCTGTTGTATATTTATACTATTTTGTCAACTGAGTGATGAGCAGGTTATGTATCAGCTAGGAGGATTAGCCTCGTTTACACTGAGTTTTGTACTGTTTGGGGTCTTTTTGTTGGTTCCTGTCCTTATGATGTACACAGGTGACTGTGACATGATGTCCTTATATGTAAAGTTTATTATGGTAACAAATGTATTGCGACTTCTTATCATTACTTATTTCGACTAGAATAGATCGGAATGCTAGTAATACTTGCTAATTACTATGTCCATACTCGAGTAAATGTGGTAATTAGGAGGGTATTACACATCTAATTCGAATTGCCTTCGCCGACCTCTCGATAGCAATTGCATCTTGGATTTACTTGAGAACGTCTGAAATTGACGGCCACATATGTCCATGAGGTTGAACACACATCAATCCTTTCTTCTATCTCTCACATTGATTGTAGGTCATAGTTGCTTCTTAGTGCGGGATCAATGATACCTTGTATATCTCCACTCTCAATGTGTAATTTTGCCTGCAAAACAATGTATGTAACTAGAATTTAGAATATGTAGGATATAATTCAATATCATATGGAAGTTCTTCACAACTATGTAGTTCATTAAATGAACCACGTTTCTCTATAATCTGAAATTACTGCTAAGGTAAATTTTATGGAAGTATTTTATTTTATTTAATAAGCATAATGGGAATAGAATAGAGGCACCAAAAGAACTATATACCTTATTACTATTTAAATTTACACAAGTATCATAGTGCATGTTATTATAGTTTTTTCCCCACATTGTAAATTTAAAATTCTATAGAAACCATTTCAATGAAAGTTACAAAGCATTCCAGAATTATACACTTCCTCTAAGCTCAATAAGTCTACGTTTGCACTGTGCAAAGGAATCAAAACTCACCCATTGGACTATGTTTCGGCAATTTGCACCAAAGCTGTCATTTGATATTGCTTCTTGACCAGATATGAGTTCAAGAAGAATTACGCCCAAACTATAAATATCACTCTTGTCGGTCAGCTACTAAGAAATATAGTACCTGTTAGGCCAACGCTATAATGTTAAGCTTTTAGTTAATAGGACCGTAGGCAACCTTGAGTATAGTCACCCAACAAAAGCAGACATAGCAAACATTGGTGACAAACTCCAGACCATGTTTACTACATCACAAGCGAACACACAAATCAATGAATCATGTAAAATAGATTAAGGTCTTACTAGGATCCAGATATCCTCTATCCCCCGAACTATGCTAGAAACATGGGAGGCTCCATCCACAACAAATTTTGAGACCAAAATCTGAAACCTTGGCTCTCGTGCTTGTCAAGAAGAATATTGCTAGATTTTAAGTCTCTTGTATAACTAGGAACACATCCTATGTGAAGATATTCAATCCCTGAAAAAACATGAGAAAAACTTTATTAATACTTTTGTGATCTATAATAACCAAAGGGTCATTCATCAGAAAATTAAAGGAAAAATATTAATACTATCATTTTAACTAATGAGTTAAGCTTCATTAACCTTTGGCGCATCTTTTGCAATCTTGAGGCGCTTAATCCAATTGATGCTCCATCCATGTGTTAATGGGCCTACAAGAGGTTAGGCATACTTGTGCATATGGATTTCTACAATTTGATTTAAACCATGTAGGCTTACCGTAAAGATGTTCTTTGAGTGTTCCATTATGCATGTACTCATAAATAAGCATACTATTCCCTTCGTCACGGTAATAACCAAGAAGCTCTACAAGTTTCTATGATGAATTCTTGATAGAAGAGTCACCTGGATCAAGCAAAAGTATATCTATAATATGAATGTTCCATGCCACGTTGCCAGAATTTAGAAAGAATGAAACTAGTTCTCTCTTTTAAGCTTCACTTAGAAAGCAAATAAGGAGGGAAGAAAAGTAAACAAGGTTAAACAAGGAAAAAAATGGCAGAGGCCACGAACTTAACTGGGATAGCTGCAATATTAGAATACTAAAAGGGTTTTTATAAAATGCAGGCTGCCTGTTGGAGAACTCCCTTTTGCCTTGATAGGAATTCCTGGTTAGAACTTTAACTGCTATCTCTTGTCCATTTTTCATTCTCCCATAGTATACAACTCCAAAACCTCCAGAACCAATTTTTTTCTCAAAACTTATTTGTAGCATTTTCAATTTCAAAAACTGAAACACTTACTTTTGTGACCTTCGCTCTTAGAAAAACCCAAACTTTGAGGCGGGTGAGAAACAAGGTGCTCTATGAAGAATGTAAGCAAATAAATCATGTTCTGTCATCTCAAATCTTCAGAAAGGAAAAATATATAATTCTTATTCATAATCCTACCTGCTTGTGATATCTCTCTTTTCTTTATGCATAAACAAGCAAGACACGCAGTCGCCGGAAGTAGAATCGGGCCCAATGGCTGAACCTATGTCACAAACATGTGGCTCTTTTTTCTGCTATTATGAAGATTAGTGTTTCCAAGAGCTGTTGGATCAAATGAAAGTAGTGGTCATTATGTAAATATGGGGAAGAGGAATAGAAAACTAGGGGAAAAGGATAAAAATAAACACCTTGAAGTATTTGCAATTCAAAAAGGGTAAAAGCAGAATGAAGCTATAATGAAGACAAATTTTCATATACAACGTGCTATGGATATTAGCTCTCAGATGCCAACATAATTTATTTAAGCAATCAAAGCAACATGATTCATCCAGCAAAAATCAGCAACCAACAGTATACCAAAGAAAATATCTAAGGCATCAGAATGTTGGTCCAATGACATGGAAGAAGGCACAATTAATATAGAGGAATTACAAAATTCAAAAAAGAAAAATCACTTGTGCCAGGAATGGCCAAACGTTCTAGACGTAGAAGACCTTACACTTAATTGATCACACAAGGAATGTTTGTTTTTCTAGTTGTAAATCAACTATTTCGAAACAGATATTAAGACATTACATAAACACATGGAAAGATTAAAACCCGGAAGACAATAATAATTGAATTGAGCTGAATTATGCTTATCGTAAAAGCATCCATCATATCCTCTGTACATAATAAATTCTCTTGTGCCACAACATGCCAATATTTCCTCTACTTTTGAATCTACAATCCTGCATTTTGTTTAACAAGTAACAAATACTACTCACTTTCAACCAAATCTTCATTAAAAGATCTAAAGGTACTATTCCAGAAAACATATTATTTTGCACATACCTACAACCATTGTAAGCATTATCTATAATGTACCAAAATCCAATGAATATAAATCATGGCAACATGAATTTTTTTAAACATTAACTGAATGATGCTAGTGAGAAATATATCTTATTGCTAAGTTCGTAATTGCAAGTATCAAAAGTATAACAATTTACAATTTGACAAGAAAACTGATATGTAAGTTCCAGATATCTTACAAGTTCCCTCAAATTTGGAAGGTTTACCAAAAGGTAGAAGCGACCCTGTTACGATTGTTCTCAAGATGATTGCGAGAAAATGGTTGTAGTTAGCTGAAAGCTAACAAAGAGTGATTAAGGGAAGAACTTAGCAGCAATTACATGATCTTTAAGTCCATGCATCCAGGTAAAATCTGGTATTGACCCGCTAACATATTTCCATCAAGCCATCTACCTCCATGAATAAAATTACTCCACTAACCACAACATTAGTTTGATAGACAAACCATGAGGCATTAGTAGCTTCAATTAAAAACGAATCTAAAACTTACATTTCAACAAGACCAATCAATTTGGTGATGTCCAGGAATATTGCCCGAAAAATTTATTGGACAATAAACTGCCAACACCAGGAACACAAAGTAATTGTCATTAGATCACTGGAATTTTCTTTACATACGTAACTGAAACATTCTTTACATCAAACTAATTGGCTTTTCTTTTAGTCTCCTCTTTTAGGGGAGTGAGTGGATCATATAGAGGATAGTTGTATGATTAGAGATAGAGGGAAGCCTAGAAAAACTAGAGATGAATCAATTAAAAGAGATTTAAATATTAATGGTTTAAACATAAAGATGATCTATGATAAAGTACTATGGCATCAAATGGAGCAAGGCTTAGTAGTTGTTCTCAGCTAAGATCTAGTGATATAAAATAATCCACATATAGACAAAATCAAAACCTCAAAAGAAGTAAACATTTACATTGAAACTATTCTTGGCTGTGGATAGAGTTAGCGGACCCATGACCATGAGGGTCAGACATGGGACACCACCTTCTTGTGCCCAGTCTCCTGAAGAGTAGTGTGACAGTACACTAGATGTAGCTTCAATTGCAAACCAAAAATAAACTATGATGCTTTGAAAAAGATTTAATTGAGAAATGAGAACAATTGGTGTTGCTAATATTAAATAGTTACTCTACGATTGTAAACTGCCAAACAACATATCATATTGTACGAGTACAACTAACCATGAGCAGAGCCATCACTCTTCTCCAGATACTTATTTATCTCCATGGCATTTAGAAGAGATTAGATGTCTGGCAAATTTAAATGACAGCACAAAGGTTAAGGATAAATTGGTATATCCTGGTTCATAAAGGCAATATTTTCCTTGAGCATTTTCTTCAATATTTACCACAGCCTTGCCTGATCTAGGGTGTCCTGGAAGTACTAGCCTGAACTTTCTAGATTCATTTTGAGCCCAATCTTCAATCTCTGAAAAATAGGTGAGCGCCCAACCATTACAATCTTTAAGTCTATAGATTGTTAACACTTTATAGTCTATAGATTAATGAATTCTTTTTTCTGGATTGTTAATACTTTACAGTGTTAATGAATTCTTTTAGTAAATGAATTCTTTTTTTGGTTTTTTAAGATTGTCAGTGCTTATAGTCAAAGATTGATTTGGAGCATCTATCTATGTCATGCAAGCACTGTGTAATAAACAGGTTGAATGAAGAAAGTGAAGTTTATAGCTTTGGAGCTATTTTACTTGAGCTAATCCTGGCGAGCTTATAACTAAAACAGAAGAGAAAGCTCACATCAACCAATGGGTTTGTTCTATGCCGCTTGAGAAGGGTGTAACACCCTAATAATTAACCGAATACACCAAGGTTGTAATTAATTACTAGACTTTACTCTTTGCTTCAGTTCTTTCATCACACTTTGAAAATACTTAGTGAAATTACGAACCATTTAAAAAAAAAAAACATAATTGAAAACGTGAGCGCTCATAACATGAACAATAATCGAAATAAAGCGAATAACGTGCAGATATAGCATGAAAAACACATCATATTGGCTCATCATATAACATCCATAATTACATAACATATAGATAGTTTGCCTACCAACAGAATAAGACTAGTGTAGGCAATCTAACAAAATATAAATAATATATGGATGGAAGGCATCCATTAATGGCACTAGTAATAACACTCCAAGGATAGGGATAGATATCCAAGCTCACAGCAAAGTTTAGCGATACATTCCTCAAGGATAATAAGCTGGTTCACCAATCAAGTACATCTACCAGGTGAGAGCATCAACGGAATCACGAACATCATCATCACTTTCTGAAGACGAGATGGAAAGAAAGAAGAGGGATGAGAAACTTTTATAAGAATCTCTGGTACTCACCTCATATGCATCGTGTCATCATCATCGTCCTCAGGAACCTCGAGTTATTATGAAATAGTGAGCATGCTAAGATTGATTTATTAAGTTTGAAAATATACTTTAGAGGTTCATTGATTTAATCATGCGCCTTATAATGCGTCATAAACTTAACATGTCATGTTTATAATGAACTTTTCCTTTCATATATAATAACATAGTTATGCATAAAATCACATCATATTCCTCATCATCATTTCATAATACTATGCATAACAGAACATCATATTTCTCATCATCATCTCATAAATACTATGCATAGAGAACATCATATTCACATAATGCATTTACTTAGTTTCTTAGGTGACTTAAAGTTACTTTCATCATCATTTTCCTGGGCCACCCTCCACCCTTTGGGAGTAATCTAGGTTATGAGCTCATACCTGCTAGTCGTCACTAGCATACTTATCCCTTTGATAAGTAAAATTCCATCTCTACCTTTTGAGAGAAATAGACTGGCAGAATCACCTTTCACCGGTATAGTCTGATGGGTCCAAAGGATCATTTTCTAGATCAACTTTTCACCACCTATAGTCTTGATGGGTCCAAAGGATCATTTCCTCATAATTTTAAGTCACCATTAAGTCTTTGCATGTTATATCATAATATAACTCTAATTCATAATCATCAGGATGCATAAACATTCTCATTGTTTGAAGCAACTATATCATGCAACTATGAAGTCATTCAATGATATCAAATACTTAATAAGTATCAAATCACTACATACACTTATCATTTCAAACTTCAAAGAACCATCATCATAAATTCTTACCAAAACCGTCTTAAATAACCGAAACTTTAAAATCGGTAATCTCAATTATCAAACTAATTAATCATGCATCTAAAGGATTCATTATCATCATTACCATTAATTATAAGCCTTAAGAATATTATTAAACTATATGGGACAGCATAGGCACAAGTTATATTTAAGACTTCGTGTGCTAGAAGTTGCATTTTTAACCTTTCTCGTTACCAGCTTATGGTGCTAAAATTAATTACTAAACCAATTATGAATCATTCTCTTATCTAAACATAATAGAACCTTCTTAGGCTTCTGGACAGAATGCATAAATTTCATTTTCTAGAAATCTTGCTTTACGAATTTTTGGAAAGCTAGTTTTATTTCTAATATGCATAGAATCGTTCCTCAGCAATAAACCATGATTATCACAACTTCAAACATATTAAACCATCAATAGGAGTACTAAACTTAGATTAGTGGCTGAATCATGAACCTCATATAATTGCATCAAATCACTTTTTTAAGTACAAGTAAGATACTAGTATCCGTAAAATCTTTGCAAGGCCTTAAAACTCCTTTAAAAACTAATTCTTTTTATTATTCTTGAAAGAAATTTTAAACTAAACCAGTAGCTTATTAAAATCACTTTAGGCTTACCTTAATCATGAAGCCAATTTATTCATTGAAAGAATCTTTACGATTACAATTTTCACTTAAGATAAAGGAGCAAGTCTTCTAGCTTTAGAGATTTAGGTGATAACTAGAATCATAAACATGTTATGCAACCTCATTTAATCTTGTCTTTATAAGGTGATAACTAGAATTATAAACATGATATGCAAGAAGCTAAGGCGTAGTCCGTCCTGGCAGTGGAGGAGAAGAATCTTAGAAGGGAACGTGGTAGCAAAAAGGTGAAGGGAAAAGAGAATTCTTATTACATCTTATTAAGCTCAAACTAAAACTTCTTAAAGAATGAATTCTTTAACTCCAATAATCTTAAGGAAATTGAAAGTGATACTACCATTTTCCAACTTTGCTTGTGATACTTGGGCAAGTCTTTAGCTCTAGGATCTTTAGGTGATGACATAAAATAAACATGTCATGCGTTGATTCTTTTAGCCATTATAAAATAAAGTGAGAACATAAAATAAATATGATGCAACCTCTTTATTATCTTTATAGATTAAGTGTCAACTTGAAATATAAACATGAAATGCAAGCTTGGAAATTTAAACATGAATATGCAAGTTCATTTATTTATTCTTGAGAATTTAGTGATGACATTAAAAGTAAACATGGTTATGCAAGGCATAAACTTAACATGGATGCAAGTTCCTTTTATTTCTTTACTAGAGCTCTTCCAAGACTTTAGAGAAATATAAATTCAACCCAATATATCTTAGCAAGACAAAGTGAAAAATACATCTTTCAGTTCTAAACTCAGATCTTTATTTTTACATCATAAAAACATCATTCTTTAAAGTTTTGCATCAAGTGGAATTTTCAAGCTTTAAAGGCCTAACTTGTGATGGATTTACAACCAACACTCAAGGTCCTCATCATCAAGCTATCATCATATTCCTTCTTAGGCCATTTGGCCGAAATCATTAAAGAAAAATCGAAATTGTAAAGCTTTAAAACCTAGTGAAACCTTCAAGTTTTAGAAGTAACTGTGAAGCTTTGCAACCAACACTCAAGAACCTCATCATCAAACCATGGTCTCATCATAATCTCCATAAGGCTGAAATGTTTTTAAAGAAAAGGGGAAAACAAAACCGAACTTGAGAGCTAGAAAAAAGTCCATGAAATCATCATTTTGAAGCTAGAAACATAAATTGTCATAGCATAAAATGAACTTAAAACAACTCCCTACCTAATTGATTTGAAGGAAAGGAAGAGAACTGGTTTCTTTGAGTGAAATGAAGAAAATATCTTGAAAACTTGAAGAAAGAATTCATCCAAGAGGAGGAGGAAATGAGAGCTTTGGTGCTTTGGAAAAACTAGAAATGTGTACAATTTTGAGCAAGCATCTAAGACTCCTTAAGCATGCCTATTTATAGAAGAATTCAAGCTCATGTATGGACAAGAGGAGGAGGAAAATCTGACTAAATTTAAGGAGGAAACAAGGAAGGAAAAATCATCTTGTTTGGTGGCTTAAAACATGGAATCATGAAACATGATTCCTTGTTTTCATACCTTGAGTTTTGTGCCAAGTTTGACAAATTTTCTGATGCATATTAGGCCATATAGTTTCGTGCATTATAGCCCAAGGAGGAGAAATTTGTGTGTTCCATGCATTATTTAGGTGTAGGTAAGGTATCTTTGCAAATTAGAGAATTTGCAATTAGGGCTTAGGTGAATTATAAGCAACTTAGGTGTTTTTAAGCAATTTAAGGTTCTAATCAATTTAAATAAATAATTTTGACTCTAGATTAGTAATTAGAATTTAATAAGCTTTAATTTGAGCCTATTATTGCTTAGGTTTCATTAGACGAATCGAAAATCTCAAAAATTGCAAACTGCAAAGAAGGGTAAAATGGTCATTTCGCTCAAAACTGCTGGGTCATCGAACTTAACCAATGGCCAATCATAGCTTAAAAACACCTTTTCAAACATTTTAGTGAGGTTCGGCTCAGTGGGCACACAAATCGGAGTTAAAGGGGCGTTTTGGTCATTTCGCGTCAAAACTCAAAATTGAGATTCTTCTCCTCTATTAACACATATAACACAAACAATCCCCTATTATCCTCAGAACATCCCCTTGAGGACGGTGGCCACATCCTCATTCTGAGAAAATAACGGGCATTTTGTCATTTTACACATATAGAAATTCTGGGCTTGTGACTCAGGAATCACTCATAACTTCTTTTCTAATGTTATATTCCTCTATTGAGGATTGTTCGCTTTTAATTTATATAAGAATTACCGGTAATTGGAATTCTAAATGACAGTAAAAGTTGGGGCGTTAGGGGGATTAGTGATATTATGGATCCAAGATTACAAGAAACATTTGAGGCTGATTCAGCTAAAAGAGCCTTAGATATGCAATGGCTTGTGTGGCTCCACAAATCGACACACCATGAGTGAAGTGGTGATGGAATTGAAACAATGCTTGGCCATAGAGATGGCTTAGGAATATGATAATGTTTGTTGTACTGAGAAAAGGAGAATATAACTTCAGGTAATGAGAAAAGGATTTACCTGGCATGGAGGTTTGCTTGCATACATTTCTGTTTCAAAGCAAGTCTTGTCCCTCCAATCACTTCCTGGACAAGGGTGGGATGATACTTCAATAGTTTAGTAGCTTCGCAGTCCAAAGACCAATCAATTCGATGGGCCAAATAAAGCGCAGCAAACTGAAGACAGAAAACATGGGACATGCGTTTAACTCACAAGCCTTAGGGATATGTTACACAAACATCTTCTAGGAACTCAAGTTCTTCATCTCCTGCAATGTAAGAAACATAATGCCAAGAAAGAAATATTACCTTGACTAGCAATGAAAATTGCTTCCAAAACACTAAAAGAAGGAAAAGAAAAGATGGTTAGGGAAACAACATAAAAGGATAACATCAACAGAAAAAGATTAAAAAAAGGAAGCGAGGAAGATTAGCTATGAATCAATTGATGATGCAAGGTTTTCATCACAAGGTACTACATTAAGTTCCAAAAAAAAAAAAATAGATACTTGGAAAAGAACCATTACCAATACATGTATACTTGGAAGCAAAGAGTATGGAACATTGAAGAGCACTGAACTGATACCGTGAGCCCAACCCCCACATCAAAAGCTCTCGCTCGGACTTGGACTCTTGACGTGCACCCAATCCATACATCAAGAACCCAATTCCTTCGCTGTTCCATACTCCTGGGTTGTAGTATCCATGTCCTCCCTTTCTTGACAAGCATGCGAAAGTGCATAGACCAGGCGCGAACGGATGAACGTGAGCCCGACCCCACATCAACCACTGTTGCACTAGGACTGACAACTCTTGACCGTGAGCCTGACCCCCACATCAAGAACTGGATTCCTTCCCAATCCATACACTTGCACACACTTGCTTAGAAGAAGGGCAAGAAAGGTACGGTTCGAATTTCCATTGAACAAACAAATAAACAAACAAGCACAGAACAAAAAAAACAAACAAAGAATCAAGAAAGAAAAGAAAAAACATACAGAGAACACAACACAGCACAGCACAACGAAAGCACAACACAAGTGTTTTGATGATTTTATTATATATATACATGTTAAAATAAAAGAAGCGAAATAAAGAAAGAAGGAGAGAGAGCGGGGAATGTGTGCTTATCTTTTGAACAGGGGTAAGAGGCTTGTTCTTTCTTGAGGGCCTCCGCCATCGCTGATCTGTTCGGGATGAACGTGTCCAACTATGAACGAAAACAATTCTTGAATCAAAAAACCCCAAATTTTGAATTTACTCTTCATAAACCAAATGCCAAGTAAATCGAAGAGAGGCTCTTGATCACGACCCGCTTCTTGATCCCACGGATCAGCTCAACACTGTTGACCTTCTCAGTGTTGATCAGGTCACAGATGTCAAGGTTCATGGCCCAATCGGGCTCATCGAGGGACTCAAGAGGTTGCGTCCTCGACAAGCTTGTCGACCTGGTTCGGACCCTGGAAGAATTCCTTCACCTTGAAGCTCGTGGAAGTCATGCCAGCGCTCATCTTGCGACCTACCTCCGCACCACCAATTTTCAGTCTCTCTCCCAAGGCACTCACTTTATCCATCAAATTGTCACCCATTTCGCACAACCTCTTTTTTTTTCTTTTTTCACCCTTCGAATTCCCACGACACAGAGAAACAAATAGCACTGGTTGTGTTCTATACTTAAAAATGAATAATAATAAAAGTTTTTTTGTAATTCGTTATCGAAATTGTGCGAAAGGGAACACAAAAAGAAAGGGGAAAAGCAGAATTGGAAAGGGGAAAGGATGTAGGGTTAAGAGAGCAGACCTGAGAGAAAGGAGTTTGGTGAAGAGGACGCGTAAGGACTGGGTAAAGTCTTGAAAAAGAAGAAGTATGGTGTCTGGGGGGTTTTTCTATTTCTATTTCTTTTTTATTTGTAAAATTCCAAATAAGGAATTGCAGAGAAGCCTCAAAGTTGGAGACTTGTTGCTGTGGGCATTGCCGAACCAATCCGAGAGAGGCGCTTTCTGCCTCTCTTTCACGCCCACACCTGTGAGTGACACAGTGATATCGTCGCCTCCTATACGACGACGTATTGCCGTTTTGCCATTGGCCACTTCAACTTCAGCCTTTGATTTCAAGAGGGCTCTCTCCACGTTCTTCTTTCGAAGGGTAGAGATTGGCCGTAGATTTTTTCTTTTTTCAGCCAAAAAAGAAAGCTGAGGGAAAATATTTCATGCCTGCAAATTATGTCATAGATTAATCATCAAAATTATGTGTCAAAATATAATAGATAAACCTTTTGCATTTTCAAATCTAGTAGACCACAACGTCTCTGCATATGCTTGTTGCTGTAATTTTGATGTATTATTAGGACTAGGCTAAATTTTAGTATTTAAAGGTTGATAGGGTGTTTGAAAACCTGAAATTAAATTTTCTTCAAAATTAAAATTCAATTTGAAAACTTCACTTACCCTTTTAGATTTGAAAATTACACTCACTTCCCTTTATTTAATTAATAACATAATAGACACTTATCTTGGCCACTTACAGACGTTATCTCTATTAGTGGCACATGACAAACACGTGGTTTTGGTTAAAACCCCTACTAAACATAAGGAAACTTTATGCTCTTATTTTTTCCATTCTCATCCAAGGGTTGTTCTGTCCCTTTCAATTTGTATGCTATTCTTCTTCCTTCTTCACCTATGTTGTTCATCCTTCAGCTATAAATACTTTTGAGTTATTTATAGATTTACGCCAACGTAGTCCCATTAATAGAAATTATACACAACCCTTTCTTTCTAAACATGTTTTCAGTGATGCTTATGAGATTTATTTCCCCGAACTACTAGTCTAACTCTTTAGTTTTCTATTTTCCTATCGGGTTTCAGCCTTCTTGTACCAAAAGAAAAAAATTAAACTCTTTTATTTTTATTTCTTTAATTTTATTTATTCTTTGTTATTTTAATCTTTGTGGGTACTCTTTTTAATATTATCAATGTTGCTTACGACCTTTCAAGCTATTAACCAAAATGTCTTCGCATCAAGTGGGATGTGGCCGCTTTAAGGTAGAGAAAGCATAGAATTAATGAAAAAGTCAATGCTGAACTTAAATAAAGCTGAACAAATGGAAGGTGTTGCATGAAATATAGGTACAAAACACCCACCACCTTAGTATAGAGATAACAAAATATCACAATCTAGTATAATTCAATTTACAGCTAACCATCATTTTGATATTATATTATATTTAATGGTATAAATAATAATTTTTAAAGTGACGTATCAATCATATATGTTGAAAAATTATTATCAATAAATAAATAAATTTAAAATTAGGTATTAATAACATAATCTGAGAATTATATTTGATAATAATAAATAAATAGCTCTTAGTAGATTTACATTTTTAACATGATAATAAAATTTAAATTTAAGTTATATTGATATCCAACCTAAAGATAAAATTTGGAAAACATCTTCAAATTCCTTTTTTGTTCCATTGAAAGAAAGAAAAAACTTCCACCGATAACGTTAAGAAAAAAAAATCCCAAACTCAAGTAAGAATGCCAAGAAAGATATAAAAAAAAAAGAAAAGAAAGAAAAAACTCACCTTGAGGTTCTTTTCACAAAATAAGACATCAAAACTAAAGGAATATACGTACATAGTGTTCTATCTCTATACATTAACGAAATTAAGAATTTTTTTTCATGGCAAACTAACATCAAGAATCTAATTCCTAATTCAAGTCAACATTTCTCATTGTTGTCTTTATTTAATGATGCATGTATGTGTAAAACCCTAGTTTTAAATAAAAAGATTATAAAACAAAATTTCGAATCAATAAGGGTACCAAGTTACCCTTATCTGTCATTGGCCCTTGAATTTTACTAAGTTTGGACCCTATACGCTCTTGGAGGGCTATATGATAGAACTATTTTCTTGGGATCAAAAGTCCGATAATTATTCCCTAGAGACAAATAAGTTAAAGAGTGATTTTTAATGAATTTTATAAAACCTTTAAATATTTTATTTTTAGCCTACAAGTTTGTAAAATCGTAAGGATTCTTGAATTTGAACTAAAATCTAAAAATTAGATTTTGATTTGTTGAAATTTTGATTTTTCTATTATTTTATTTGAATCCAAATGGGGAGTATTTTCTTGTTTACATTTACGTTTTAAAGTTAATGTAAATAAGTAAAAGACCTTCTGAGAGCGCTACAATGACGTGGAGGTGCGGGTGTCAACAACGGTGCGTGGCGAAAGCGGTGGCCTAGCGGTGGAATTGTAAATAGAGAGGTCGTAAGCGGCTTCTCTCTTTTTTTATTTTTTATTTTTTGATTTGTTGTTAGATTTGTTTTGATCTTGAGGTGCTGTTTGGTTTTGTTATTTCTGCTTGGTACTTTTTGACTAGATTACAAGTGGTTGTGGTGATGGTGATGATTTCGGATGAAAATGGTGATGGAATGTTAGTTTGGGGGATAATAGATGAACTAATGAACTACATGCATATGCAACTAAAATTCTAGCATGATACTAGAATGCCCAAAATAAACTTGTTGTACCTTTGCTAATCGGTTCTGAAATTTTTTTTGGTATTTTTTCTTTTTTTCTCTTTTTCATTGAAGATGGATGTATATATAGTGTGTAGGTAATTATTGATTATCCTACTTTACATTTGGATGTAAGGGTTCCAGCTATCCCTTAGCTGTAAGGAAGATTATTTATCATTTTGCAAAGAGTTGGGAGGAGCATAATCATGGAGTTGCCATTCCTGTTATTTGATTGATTTTTTTTGTTCTCTTTTCTTTTGTTTTCATGTATCACGGGCTAAACGACCAACACATGTAAATCTATTTATTTATTTATTTATTATATATATTTTTTGGTTAATAGTAGGTAAAGGTGGGTTGAAGCTGAAAAATAAATGGGTCGACAAACTAAATGAGTTTGTTGGATCTCTCTTTTTTATTAGAAGGAATGGGTTGAAAGGGCTTTAAGATGGGTTATTTTTGGTCTTTTTTTTATGCAAACAAAAAAAAAATAAATATGGAGACATATAAAATAAAAATAAAATAAAAAATTGGACAAAATATCGTGTTCACCCCTCTTTACTTGTTTCTTATTGAAAAATATAAAGCTTGTGACTCTAATATTTCCTGTAAGAGACAAGTAAAGATATCGCATATTTTGTCCAAATACAAGTGATGATGAGTGCTTGATTAAATAATGATGATGAATATATGATGAGGATGAATGCATGATGACAATGCGGAATTATGTGATGAATGACCATAGATGATTTCATGATGAATGCATACTACTAAGGTGAATGGAATGAATGTATGTGATAACTATATGCATGTAAAATTAAAAAGCATGTGGAAAAGAATGTGAAATTTTAAAAGCATGTGAAATGTAAAAGCTTGTGAAAGTGAAATCTGCATGTAAAATGTAAAGGTTTGTGAAAGCAGAGTAAACACATGTGAAATTTAAAGATTTGTGAAAGAGAATAAAGACATGTGAAGTTTAAAATCTATGAAAGTAAATGTGAAAGCATTGTAAAGACAAGTGAAGTTTAAAATCTGTGAAAGTGAAGTAAATGTGAAAGCAATAAACGCATGTGAAAGCAAAGTAACGACATGTGAAATTTAAAATTTGTGAAAGTAGAGTAAATATTTGTGAAATTTAAAGACATGTAAATATTTGTGAAATTTAAAGACATGTGAAAGCGAGTAAAGAGATGTGAAATTTAAAGACATGTGAAAGTAAAATAAATACTTGCGAAAGCATATAAAATGTGAAATTTAAAAGACTTGTGAAAATAAAATTTGTAAAAGCATATAAAAATGTGAAAGCATATAAAGACTGTGAAAGCATGTAAAACGTGAAACTTAAAAGACTTGTGAAAATAATGTTTGTGAAAGCATATAAAATGTGAAAGCATATAAAGATTGTGAAAGCATGTAAAGACTGAAAGCGAGTAAAGTATGTTAAAGCAAAATTTTGTGAAAATTAACTGTATGTGAAAACAAATGCGAATAAATGATTAGCAATTTTGATGAAATGATGTGGGAATAATGTGATGATGATATGAATGATGCAAAATTGATGCAATAATGATATGATGAATTATGCAAAGTTAGTATAGTGATGACATGATGAATCGATGCAAAACTGATGTATTGATAATGTGTTTAGTGACAAGAGTGATGATAATAGCTCTCAAAAATTAAAATTGCCCAAGTTTCAAGTATCTTCGCATTGCTCTTCAAAAAGGCTTTTGTCTATTCCCAAATGAGCCATATCTTTAGATGAACAGTATTGTAAGACTTCCCATTGTAGTTTTCAAACATATCTACTCTTGGCGACGCTTCAACATCCCTCTTTTGCCCAGTTCTTTAGATGAACTTTTGCCTTGCTTACCTGCTGGATTTTCATTCAACCAAACATTATTATTTTTTTTAGTCCATCAAAACCCTCATTTGGGCTGTCCTCTCCAAATCTTAGCTAAGCAAATTGCCTCATTTTCATGGTGATTCAATATTGATCCTCAAACCCCTGCTTGACTTATCATTTATGAGCTTTGTTAGCATATTAATCCCTTATTGTATTTCAATTTTAACATCATAATTGTGCATAGTTTTAAAAAGGAATATGGAAACAAAGATTTTTGATAGGAGAGGAAAGAGAAACAAAGACACAAAGAAGAGAAAAACAAATTCATTGAATTTCAATTTGGAAAGTATGCATAGGATGTCAACAACTGTAAAGAGATAAAGAAGGAAGAAATAAAAGACTTCTTAGTGCTTGATTTCATGTGATCAACCCATTTCACTAATTCATTGGCTTCACTAGACTCAAATTTCACGTTCATGAGTGGATCATTCATTTTGTGCTTAACAATATGTCGTGATCCACAAACATTCAAATTGCCCCTATTTCAGTGTCCTACATAACTTCTTGATTGTTGGTACCACTTCACCATTGCATAGGCCGCTTTTTCAGGTTTTCAACCTAGCAATTTAAGAGTTGTCATCCCATTCTTTTCTTTTTTGTGCTCTAATTTTTGCCTATGTCGCTCTTCTGGGTTTTCGACCTAGCAAGCCCTTTTTTTTTAGGCAAAGTACTTCTTCACCGGCATAGAACTGATTGGTTTAGTGAGTACTTTTATAATATCCTAAAAAGAAACCTTTAGAAATGTTATGCTTAAGCTTCAGGAAGGGTTTGGAAAAGATCTTCTTGGCATCACAGAATTTCAATGATACTTATTTAAAGATATTAGAAATTATTGTGATTATTATTATTATTTATTATTATTATTATTAACGTATGTAGCATAACATATATATATATATATATATATATATATATATATCAATGATACTTATTTAAAGATATTAGAAATTATTATTATTATTGATATATATATATATCAAATAACTTTTTAAAATTATTTATATATCAATGATACTTATTTATATATATATATCAATGATACTTATTTAAAGATAGAGGAAATTATTATTAAATAAGTATCATTGATATATATATATATATATATATATATATATATATATATATTTTCAAACAAAGTATTTATATATATTATATTAGACTAGTTGTTCAAAAGAACATGAATATATTTGACAACAGTTGTATGCTATATATTTAACTTTTTAAAATTTAGAAATGTTGAAACAAGGAAGTTATCTTGCGGGCGTGCTCCCGACACAAAAGCGTTTAGTTTTGGGGTTCTATTTTATACCCCTAGTATATATTTGACATATCATAATACTCCTAAACATTCCTCTAGAACCCTAGCCGCCTAAGGATTTTTCCCTAAAGAGAAAAACATGGTTCTCTCAATTTTCTCGATTAATCTCTTCGATAAGTGACCTTCATGGAATTTAGTCAATTCCTTCTCCTTTTTATTTAGTTCTGTGAGTTTGGGTACTATCAGGCATGGTTTTCTCTTACCATTCTTCCTTCCTATCATCCCAAACTCAATTTGGGCAATTAAATCAAATTATTTATATTTTCATTATTGTTTGGCAGTTACTAGTGTCATTCCTACTCCCCAAGGTCAAGTTCATGGAAGTACACTCCTCCCTACCAACGATGAGTGGGTTTAAGCTCATGGCCAAACTTTTGGTCATTATTATTATTTTTCCCAGATTATATAAATTATTTATGAAATTTTAGAATAATTTATACTAAGAAATATGTTTTTATGGATTCTAGAAATTTTAGAAATTATTATCTTAAAGTTATCATGACAAATTATTATTTTAGAAAACTCATGGGACCATATTTGCTGTATGTATGATTTAGATTTACTTTATTAGTCATCAAATTTCATGAATCCTAATTTTATATGAATAGTAAATTTTGTTACTATTAGTTTTAGTCAATAAATAGTGAGAAACGGATTAGCGAGTTGGCTCCAGGATTGATCATTAACCTTGGCACCAAGTGGTCCGCTAGAGGACTAGCTCACCCGGTAAGGAACCTAGTGAGGTGTCTATTTATGGGACCTAGTTAGGTGCCCATCAGATTAGCCATTGACTTAGATTTCAGCTATAAGCTCAGATATTTATATATAGAATAATTCATGTTTCTCTACTAGTAATTGTCATGGATTAGTTAAATTATTATTTTCAGTACAATTATCTATAATTATATGTAAAATGTTTTACACCATTGCACGTATATGTTATATATTTTTGCCTCCTCCCATGTGGGTTGTGAATGGAGGCTCACTCTGAGTTTTGATTAACTCACCCTCTCTTTCCTCCCCTCCAGATAGGCTCCAGGTTCAGTTACACCACAAGACCCACCCCGATAGTGAGCTTCTTTTGGTGAGTTTCGCTTGGAGCGAAGCTTATATAGGTTATGTTAGTTTAGTAGTGCTCCAATTGTGTCCAAATCTGGACATACATTATATTATTTTAATTATTTTCAGAATTTCAGTTATTTATTTAATTACATTTGGCTTTGGCCAGTTATGGATTTGATGAGTTCCTTGTTCAGGATTTATGTTTAGAAATATTTTAGATTATGGAATTATAGTTGAACTTGAGATATTTTGAATATATTTGATTTAATTACGCATATTAGTCAGTTTTACCAAGGCTTTCGATGGGACTCAATCCCTTGCATCAGGTCACATTCCATAGGCGGATTGTGGGCTTTGCCTTCCATGTCGTCAATATCAATGCTCCTCCAGAAAATGCATCTTGACGATGTAAGGGCCTTTATGCGTGGGTGCCCACTTGCCTTTGTTATCCTCTTGATTTGGCAAAATTTTCTTAGAACAGATCGTCTGGTTGGAATGTTCGAGGGTGAACATTTTTATTAAACGCTTTGGCTATCCTTTTCTGGTATAGTTGGCCATGGCAAACCGCGTTTAGTCGTTTTCCTCAAGCATATTCAATTGCTCATATCTCATTTTGACCCACTCGGCTTCCTCCAATTCAGCTTCTACTAAGACCATTAACGATGGTATTTCTACTTCTATGGGTGTCACCCTCCATCCCATACACCAACGATACGGGGTTGCCAATTGAAAATCTGACAAAAGTACGGTAGGCATGTAATGCATAAGGTAGCATATTACTCCAATCTTTGTAGGTGACCACCATTTTCCCCAAAATCTTGTCGATGTTTTTGTTTCCTGCTTCTCCCCCTATCATCTTTGGTCGTAAGGGAGTTGTGATGCTTGATCTTGAATTGCTCACACGTTTCTATACCTCTACATTGTTGAAATTAGTGGCATTATCTGTGATGAGTCTTTCTAGCAGGCCGTACCTACAAATGATGTTGTTCTTCAGAAATTTCACAACCATTTTTCGGGTTACATTGGCATATGATGCAGCTTCCACCCATTTAGTGAAGTAATCAATGGCTATTAGAATGAATCAATGCCCATTGGAGGCTTTGGGGCTAATTGGTCCGAATGACATCCATGCCCCACATTGCAAAAGGCCAAGGTGATATAAGAGTATGCAATGGCAGAGGAGGGGAATGGATTTGATCAGCATAAATTTGGCATTTGTGGCACTTTTGACAAACTCTATGCAGCATTTTTCCATTATGGGCTAATAGTATCCTTGCCTAAGATTGGGATAATGTGTGCCCATTCGTATGTTCCAGATACCTTCATGGACTTTTGATATGATGAAACTAGCTTCTATAGCATCGACACACCTCAATAAGACTCCATCATGGCTCCTTTTATACAATACCTCCCTGAGAAGAAGAACGACATGGATAGTCGTCTTGAGTTTCTGTCATTCTCATTTGCTCTAGGATATTTCTCTCCTTAATGAACCTTTTGATATTGTGGAACCATGGTCATCCATCTAGCTCCTCTTCAATGTTAAAACAATATGCAAGTGTAATACCTGGTATACATGTGTCAGCAAACAAGTTCTCTTAGCCTCAGGGTCCCAGAACCACAGGCTGGGTCCTGAACTTAACTAAGTCTAGACCCTACACCTCCTTGAAGGGCTATATGTTAGAGTCACTTTCTTGGGATCAAAAGTCCCGGTAATTATTCCTAGAGGGAAAATAAGTTGAAGAGTGATTTTAATGAATTTTACAAAACCCTTAAACATTTTGTTTTTAGACCACAAGTTTAGAAAACCATGAGAATTTCAGATTTGAACTAAAACCCAAAATTTGGATTTTGAATTGTTGGGGTTTTGATTTTGTTGATATTTTATTTGAATATAAATAGGGGGTATTTCCTTATTTACATTTTGATTTATATTTCTTCACACTTAAAATTAAGAAATATAAATTAAGAAAATGTAAATAAGTTGAGGAATGTGTTAAACGTAAGATCCTGTTCAGGGTGCTGTTGCCTCCAAGATTCTCCAGAACTCAACAGCGAGATATGTTCGCTGCAGTGAGTGTTTGCTTCTCCAGGTTCGCTGCAGCGAGTTCACTCATTCTAGTGAACATATTAGATGTCAACAGATGCAAAACGATGCAGTTTTGATAAATGCGCTATATATATACCCCAACTCGGGCTTCTTCCCTTCCAAAGCGGAAATCCAAAATTCTCCCTCCTAAACCCTCCTCCAACCCTTCCTTTTTCAATCTAACCTCAAATTTTCTCCTTCCAAGATCAAAGGTAAGGGTTTTTCTAGTCCCTTCCATGTTCTTCCTTCCCCATGATATGGGTTGTTGTCATTCCTTCCATTGTTGTCAAGTGGGGTGCTCCCCTAATGTTGTTAGAATTGTTTAGAGATTCTCTAGAGATTTATAGAGTTTGATCTTAGGTCAATGTTGTTTTATGGCAGTTGTTGGTGCTATTCCAAGCTCCCAAGGTCAAGTTGGTGGTCCACATACTCCCAACTTCAAGTGAGTAGGTTCAAACTCATGACCTTACTTTTAAGCATTATGAGTACGTTTGCACATGAGCCGTTAAATATGAGATTAGAGATGAAAGTATGATTATATATATGATTTTGCAAGGATGGCAAGCTAGACAAAGAGCATGATTTTAACAATAGTATGAAAAATATATTTCTAGAAAACCATGGGACCATAATTGATAAATTACATGTTATGAAAATGTTTTATGTGCAACCCTAAGAGATCCAATGTAAGAATATGTGATTTAATAAGTTGTTATTTTATCAAATGTGCTTCAAGACTTGAGATTTCAAATATGATTTTAGAGTATTAGTTAAGATATTTTGGCAAAAATGTCAAACGAAGTATGACCAAATTTCATGACAAATGTTGTTATAACGTCAAAGATTTTATGATTTTGAACCTTCTGTTTCAAAGTATGATATTAGAGTTATTAAATTATGAAAGATGTTAGCTTGAAAGATGAGAGTTTAGAAATTCATTTTTATGATACTCAGAAGTATGGAATTCAATATGATTCATAGCAACTACAGATACATATTCTATGGACTTGAAATCGAATGCCTACAAGCGGGTGATCCCTTAGGCATGATTTCATAGTCAGGTTATGCTAAAGTCATATTGTTAGAGTTATATGAGTCAGAGTTTCAGAGTTTCAAAAGTTTTAGATTTACATGATTTTATGTTTATTAGAGATCTTATGATTTCAAGAATAGAGTAACTATATGATAGAGTTTTAAACCTAGAAAAGAGCCTAGAGCAGAGTTTTAGAGAAATGATTAATTTACAATCTAGAGACTAGACGGTAGCTAAAGAAAATGACGGTTAGTTAAGCAAAACGATCGTTAACCTTGGTACCAAGGTCCTGAAAGGACAATCTCCTGAGGCAGAGGACGAAACTTAGTTAGGTGTCCAAATTAGATTCTTGATGGATCATAGAGCAGAACATTTTTGGTTCTTGGAGAATCCTAGAGCGAGATTCTTGTTTCTCTATTAGAATCCTGTTATTTATGTTTTTAGAGAATAGTTATGTTTTCAGAGAATATTTATGTTTTAAGATAATATTTGATTTAAGAGCCATTATGTGTATGAGAAATGATTTCCCATTGGAGTAAAAATCTAGAGATGCTTTTCTATGAATTTATAAATATAGAAATATCTTTTCTATATAATTATGCATATGAATATAAAATGATTTATGATTGCTACATGTATATTGCACTTCATATATATTATCCCTGGGTTGTTCCATGTGGGTGATGGGTGAGAGCTCACTCCTGAGTTCGTTGACTCACCCTCTCCATTCCTCCTCATAGTTGCAGGTACATATGTTGTTTAGCCTCTCTTTTGGCAGACACGGTTGTTCTCAGTGGTAAGTCTTACTTTGGAGTAAGGCTTAGTTTAGAGTCTTGTTAAAGTAGAGTGTTCCAGTAGATGTATAGGTAGGATTCGAGCCATGCATAGATTTTCAAACTATGTATTTAATTTCAATATTTGAACAACCATGTATATGTTTCCAGTTTATAAGTATAAATTGAAATTGTAAATTTTGATTAAAGATATGTGTAAGCTAGAGATGAAATTATGATTCAGTTCATAAGTTAAATTGATTTTCAGAGTATGATTAATATGTTATCAGAGCTTCATATAACAAGTATTTCAATATAAAGTTTAAATAGAGATTTAGATGAAACTATGATTTTAGAATGAAAAGTATACTACTTTATGTATATAGATAGACTTAGAGGTCACGAGGCTTACGTGGGGATGGGATTCCTCACGTGCTAGTCACGTTCTCTAGTTAGGTCGTGACAAGCTGGCTCTTTTCTGACGCTACTTGGAAAGGCCTTACTTCCACTTCTGATTGGAGCTTGGTCATCAGGCAGGGTAGCTAAGGCATCTGCAAACTAATTCTGATCATGGAGCAAGTAATGGAAGCTGAAATCCTTGAATTCATCTTTTAAGCTCATAAGATGTTTATAGTATGACAGTAACCTATGTTCTTTGACTCGCCATTCTCTATTTACCTGAAAAATTATTAAGGCTAAGTCTCAGGAGATCTCCAAGTCTTGCACCCCAAGGGATATTGCTACCTTCAGCCTGTTATGCATGCTTCATATTCAGCCATGTTGTTGGTACAATCAAAATGCCAGTTCACGCAATTGGAAATTCTTTCCATAAGGGATATTAAGACTACTCAAACCCATTCCTTCGGATGTTGATTGCACCGTCGAAGTACATTGTCCACACTAAGTCATATTCTTCCTTATTTTCACTATCCTCTTCTACAATTGCTAGGACATTTTCATTAGGAAATTCAAGCTCCATTGACTGATATTCTTCAGCAGGTTCTAGCCAAATGATAAGCTATCACACTTCCTTTTATAGATTTCCTAGTCATATATTTGAAATCAAATTCTGTTAGGGCTACTTGCCATTTGGACATCCTTAGGGAGATATGTGGGCTTTCAAAGATGCACTTCATGGGGTCTATCTGAGATATGAGTAATGTTGTATAGTAAAGCATATACTGCCTTAACAATAAGTTTTTCCAATAGCCAGATACTTGGACTTACAATCATTGAACTTCTTGCTCAAGTAGTAAATGACTTGCTCCTTCGACCAAACTCATCATGTTGACCTAATATTGTCCCTATAAACCAATGCAACACTGTGAGATATAGTATGAGTGGTCGCTCTGGTGTTGGCGGAACACAAGAGAGGTGGATTTTACAAGTAGTTCTTGATTTTGTTAAAGGCCTTTTGACACTTGTCATCCTATCTGCCCGATTACTCTTTCTCAACGCTTGAATATCGGCTCGCAAGTATGGGTCAAATTGGAGATGAATCTTGTTATGTAATTCAAACGACCAAGAAACCTCGCACCTCTTCTCTGTCTTGGGCCTGGCATGTCTTGTATGGCTCTAATTTTGTTGGGTCAATCTCAATGCCCTTATTACTAACAATGAACCCCAACAATTTTCTAGTAGACGCCCTGAATGTGTATTTTGGATTCAGCCTAAGCTTGTAAATCCTTAATCTTTCAAATAATTTTCTAAGCATTGCCACATGACTTTCTCCTTCTCGTGACTTTGCTACCATATCATCAACATACACTTCTAGTTCTTTGTGGATCATGATATGGAAAAGGGTCACCATTGCTTGCTGATATGTTGCTCCAGGATTCTTGTCACGACCCGACCTGGGCATGTGACCACGTGAGAAATCCCTTCCCACGTAAGCCTCGTGACCTGGATTCCTCTATATACACCGTAATATTTTAACTGGTTAAGTCATAAAATCTTTCCTACATACAAATCATCTGTCTTTAAAACATATAGTCATCATTTTCCAAATTTCAGTCTCATATCCTATTTTTAAAGTCTGAATTCATATACAAATCTCTATAAGTAACAAAATCTTATAATACAATTTAATACAACATATACATGCAAACTTAAATCATGTAGTACGGATCCTGCCTCCATATATCCTGGAGCACTCTAAACAACTTGGAATACATGCCTCACCCAGGGTGAAGCTTACCGTCTGATTCTTTCCTGTAAATCACTGGCAGCAATGGTTCTATCTGTAAAGATAAGAGAAATGAGAGGGGTGAGTTTTGATACCAAAACTTGGTGAGTGAGCCCTCACCTAAAACCCCCTTCACGGGTCACCAAAGGAACAATGCATGAAAGGAGTCATAATAACATTAATCATATGCAAGGTCTTACATAATTACATGTACCTACATATACATATATTCAAATTATCATTTCATAACTCAAAAAAAGGAATTTCTTCAATTTACTTTCCTATCTCCAGTCACAAAAATCATAGTGTAGTAGCTCTTAGAAAAACGTAATATCTAGTCTGATCCTGTCTAGTCTAAGGGTGCTAGACACGGGCTCCACCCTCCTAGACTTGTCTCAGGGTGCCAACACGGGCTCCACCCTCTAGACTTTATTCCTTCCCCCAACACGGGCTAAGGGAAGAACATGTGTTTCTGTTATCTCTGACCTAGGCATACTTGGTACCAAGGTTAACGAATATTATTGCCATTAACATGCAGCCTGTTCTCTCCAGCTATTATAAATCAATCTGAAAATCCTTAAAAACTTTTTAGTTCACTGAGCTTCTGAAGCTATCTGGATTTAACAATCCAACCTTAGCATAACTTGGCTGAGAAATCATGCCCAAGGGATCACCCACTGTAGACATTATGATTTCATATCTCCAGAGTATGTAGTCGTCAAGTTTTGAACCTCATGAAGAATCAGGCTCTAAAACCATTTGGTTCAATATCTAAAACACCTTTCAATCCATCCAACTTGTCATAAACTCAAAAACTCTATATCATGCTTCAAATAGCAAGTTTGCATCAAAATTCTATTTCCTTTTCTAAACTTTATATTTGATTATAAATCTAATACATATACATAGACCAGTTCCAGAATCCATTGAAATAAGCATAGAAACCTCTATCAATCACGTGTATCATCAAATCAACATAATATTAGTATAACAACTATGGTCAATGAGTTTTATCAAATATATCTTTCATGCTCTAAAACTGGCCATTCAAACTACATAATCCAATATAAATCTCAAATCCTTATACAATAATCTCTAAAGCCAAGTAGTGGATTATAGTTTTCATGAAAATAAGTATAATGAACAACATAGAGGCTACAATGCGAACCCATTCACCTGGAGGGTTGACAGAGAAGGAATTACACCAATAGAACTCTTGGGAACGGAAATGACGCAATATCTGTCATGGAAGCAATAAAACTCTAAATCAACCTTTAAAACCTCTAAATACTCAAATTCCATCTCTAACAAGGTAAAGAACTCTCTTCCTTAGAAGACATGGAAAACCACTCTTGAGCTAGGAAAACTTGAAGGAAATGAAGCAAAACTAGCAAAATAACATACCTTTAAGCTTGGAGGATTGAAGATTCTAAGTTAAACTTGAAAGAGTTGGAAGAAAATGGAGTTTTAGTTGAGAAAATGATGAAGAAATGGAGTGGGGAGGTGAGAATTTCACATTTCTCCTGGGGGTGTGAGTGTGGAATGATCTGGCCCGAAATGGGGTTTTTTTATGTTTGTTCACCACCGCCTGGGTGGTCATATGGGCCTGGGCGGTCCTGTCACTTTGGCGCACGACTTACTCTCTCTTTCGCCTGGGTGGTCACATGCATGCCTGGGCGGTATCCAGAAGCTCCAGACATCGACTTCACCCTCTGTTAATGGCCTGGGCGGTCATGGGACCGCCTGGGCCAATGTATCCCATTACTCGCCAATACTATCCCACTACTCACTTATTTAAGTTAATCATTTGTTTTCTTTCCATTAACTTTAAAACATAAATGTAAATAGGGAAATACCCCTATTTGGATTCAAATAAAATATTAGAAAAATCAAAATCCCAACAAATCAAAATCTCATTTTTGGGTTTTAGTTCAAATTCGAAAAATCTTACGATTTTATAAACTTACGGGCTAAAAATGAAGTACTTGAGGGTTTCATAAAATTCGTTAAAAATCCCTCTTCAACTCATTTTTCTCTAGGGAACAATTCCTGGGACTTTTGGTCCCAAGAAAATAGCTCTAATATATAGCCCTTCAAGGTCGTATGAGGTCCAGACTTAGTGAAATTTAAGACCCGAAACAACGGTAAGGTGACCGGCACCTTTCTTTGTTCCAAAAAAAAAATTTCTACCTTTTTATTTAAAACCTAGGTATTACAATTCTTTAGCCCGATGGCATCACCTTATAGTAAAACACCCCGCACTCAGTGATGAATGATGTTTTCTCTTTGTCCTCTTCTGCCATCAAAATATGATTGTAGCCTGAATAACCGTCCATGAAAGAGAATCGATGACCTCTAGCTGTGTTATCAACTAGAACATCTATATGAGGGAGACGAAAATTGTCCTTTGGGCTTGCTTTATTCAAATCCGATAATCCACACACATTCTGACCTTTCCATTTTTCTTCGGCACTAGTACTATGTTGGCTATCCATCTCGGGTAAGTAGACCTCCAAGAAGCCCATATCTAGTTGCTTTTTGACTTCGTCCTTGATTTTCAGTGACATTTTCGGACTCATCCTTCGCAACTTCTGTCACTTAGGTTCCATTCCTTTAATCAACGGGATTCTATAAGCCACTATTTCTGGGTCCAGATAAAGCATATCTTTGTAAGACTAGGCAAAAATATCCCGGAATTCATGGAATGGTGCAATCATCTCTCCCTTTTCTAGGTTGTCAACTATTTTCACTTCTTTCTTGTCCTCATTAGTACCTAAATTCATAATTTTGACAATCTCATCATGTGGATTTATCCCCTTTCCATTGAATTTATGATTTTGGCCAATCGTTGGCACAACTTAGGATTTTCATCTTGCTCATTTTCATTCGAGTTTATTTTAACGCAATAATCAGTTAATGGGTTTTCACAATCATTTGCATAAGATGAAGATTTGAAGGAGAGGGATCCCTGGAATTGAGATGAGATCTGAAATAAATAAAAGAAAAAGATAAACAAGGAAGAAAAAGAATTTAACAAGTGAATGGAAAAGAGAAACCATGCATAATCATTTTATTATTCAATTAAAATACAAACAGAGATGACTAAAGCATCCATTACTCAAGGAAAAATAAATCATTTAGAGGTGCAGATTCCCAATTATTCACTTGGCTCGAGGCTAGGGTAGATCAGTTAAGGCGCTTCCCCGTCTCCTTCAAGAATGCCAACAACTCCAGCGCTTCTATCATCACCATTGCTAAGGTGCACGAAATGTGTCCCTGATGTATGGGATCTTCTTCTTGGACGTTTCAAAAGCTTATTGTTCACTTGTAGCTTCATATCCAAGGCCAAGTTTTAGGATTGTCAAGAAGCGAGAGATTCCATTCCTTGGCTGACTCCCTAACCCTTTTCCCTCTTCGAATATACTCTTGTGTATTATTTGAGTGACCACTTGATGCACATCACCTTTTGGTTCCATTGATTCAGCTATCTCGAGGTTTTGAAATAAGACCTCAAGGGTATTTTCAGACGCAGTCAATGTATGGCACCGCCCAGGTTTGGTTACCAAAAATTCCTCTCTCCTTTGACGGTGATTAACTTCCCACCGCTTATAAACTTCACCCTCTGATGGAGTGTAGAGGGGACAACACTTACTTCATGAATCCTGGGTCTTCCTAACAACATTGTGTACCATGGTTCAATGTCCATCACTTGGAATTTGGTCAAAAAGTAGTGGGTCCAATTTCCAACGGGAGGTCAATGGCGCCCATGACTTCTCTCAATGACCCATCAAATGTTTTCACGATTGTCCTCTTCAATTCAATCGGAGGGATCAACTGGTAATTGCTATAGTGTGGAGTAAGGGAGCACATTGAAGGCTGATCCCCATCAATCAATACCTTTGCAATATTATAGCCTTGGCATTTTAGGGTGATGTGGAACACTTTCGGGCACCTTGCTGGATGGGAGAATTCCTTGTTTTTAGTGAAGGTGATGGCATGGGACATTCTGATCGTATTCACGATCCCTTCAACCTTATCAGAGGTTATATCCTTGGATACATATGACTGATCCAACACCTTCTTAATTGCATCCGATGAGTCTCAGAAGACAAGATTAAGGAGTATAGCGAGATATTTGGTGTTTTCTTCAGTTGTTCCACTACGTCATACTCACTCTATTTCATTATTTTCAGGAATTCTTCTTCTTCACCTTCCTTACTCTTTTCTTTACTCTCCTTCACAGGCACCGCTTGGGGGTTCTTCATCAATTTCTTGGAGTATAACACTTGCCACTTTGAGTAATTCCCCCAATCCCTATAATATTTGTTATAGATGAAAGAGTTCCATTACAGATTCTCCAATCGCTTCTGGCTTATCAGATTTAGTGCAAGTGGCAAGATAAGAAGGCAAATTAGACACCTTGAAGACAGGTCCTGGCCTTTGACCAGAGGATGCCGTTACAGACATCGTTGACCTGGGCTGCACAATGGTTTCATATCTCCATGGGACTGCATAGTCATTTTCATAAGGAAATGGTTTGGGCACCTTAAAAACAAGTGCGGGCTCCTAGTTATAGACCTTAAAAATAAGGGGCACATGATGAATCATATTGACACTTTATTTGATACCCTTCATATCTCAAGCACCCCTAGTTTGATCTTTCTCGATGAAGAACTTCAACTTCGGACACTCCTCTATGTGGTGCTTTTCTTCTCCTCCGAAGCACTTATAGAATAGGTCATCTTTATCTCCTTTTCTGTCCTTTTTCCTTTCATTCCGTCAACTGCATCTCATAGCCTGCCCTCCTCAACACTTCTAGGATTTGTTTCATCGGGAGCTTGACACTTTCAACTCCCCAACTTGCATATTCTTCACCACAAATAGAATTCACTTGTCCTTCGTCGTGATTGGGGAAAGGGTTGTTCCTTATATGCAGTCTGATTCCTCCTAGCTTAATGGCGTCGCAATTGATCAAACCCACACAACATTTCTGAACCCATAACAATCTTCAACTGAGTGTCCTAGAGAACTAGAATGGTAATCACAAGTTTGGTTTGGATTGTACCACCAAGGATATGACAGCACAAAGGTCTTTCTAGGACGTGGGGCTAGTAGGTTATCTCCACATAAATGCCTGAATAGCTCAGAATTTCTCATATGGAAATCAGGCAAGGGACGATTATTCATGGGTGGTTTTGGGATGACATTAGTTTTGGGAGGTAATTGAGAAGGTGTTATGGGAGGATAGGCCATTTGGTGATTTGGGTTGTCTGGTAAGAGTAGGTATGGTAGATGTATATGGTCTAGGACAAGAAACATTGTTGACTTGGGATTGATATAGAGGTAGTGGGTAGGATGGGTATTGGTATGGTAGAATGGGTCTAGGTTGAAAGGTTGGTTGATTAGATTGAGATGGTTGTTATGCCTATATGAAGTTGATGGTTCCATTTTCTTCTTATTGGGTTGTCCCTTCCTAGCCTAAGCCTCACTTGTTTCTCTCCTTTAACTCCACTTTACCGTCTTGAGTATTGGCATCAATTCTTTCCCCAATTTCTATTAGATTGACAAACTCTCTCACATGAGTCCCAAGCATGTTCTTGAAGAAAGGACCCTCCAAGGTATGAATAAAGTAAGAGCACATCTCCTGCTCCAGCAATGGTGGGGCAACTCTAGCTACGAAAGCTTTCCATCTTTGAGCATACTCCTTGAATGATTCATCATTTTTCTTTTATCCCTTTGAATTGGTCCCTAGTAGGTGCAATATTAGATTAAACTTGTATTGATTGGTAAAAGCCAAAGCCAAGTCTTCCTAACACTTGATTCGAGCCATGTCCAGTTGCATATACCATTCCCAGCAGTTCTAAGCTTTCAGGGAAGAAACTAATTAGGAAATTCTCATCAGAGACCACATGCCCATCTTAGTCAGGACATTTTTAGATGCATGATGGGATTAGAGCTGCCTTTAAATTTGACAAGTTACGACATTTTAAAATCTTTGGGAATAGTGACATTAGGAGCAAGGCATAACTCCTTAATATTCATAGGACCAAATGGACTTGGTCCCCTTAATGGAATTGCTTTTGCATCTTCTCTTCCAGCTCTTCTTTTAATTTCATTCATTCCAACTCCCTCAGTTTCATTAGCGGAACCATTATCATTTTGCTTGTGCGAATAGATCCCTCATCGTTATCATATCCCATGCTCCTCATGTTCATCATTTCAACATTTTCTTTGGCCATATTCACAGTATCAACAATGAATTTCTTAAATTCCAGTCCAAACATGGACTTCATCATATCCTTGAGGTCGTCAATTTCTTGACTTAGATTCCTTCCTTGGGTATTGCTATCTCAGCCATAGTCTTTTTCTTGCCTTTACTTTCTCAGCCTTCTTCTTCTTAGCTTTCTCTTCTCTAAATTCTGGGTATAGTTCGTATTTCTCTAGCGGTGCACTAATATTAGACAAAGCTTTCTTTGAAGGAGCAATTTTGACGACCTTTCATCACAAAAACAAAAAAAGGTAAGTAAATGAAAAAAATAAAGTCTTAAAAAATCCTTTGATGGTGAGGAATAACATCTGTATTCAAATTGATTCCTATCCTATTTAGAGGACGTATTGTCCACAAGACACGATATGTGATGAAGAAAGTATATGTGACTATCATTCCACAATATACTTTGTTAGGAACACACTAGCAATGTAAAACTTGGTATTCTTTCTTATATTTTGCATAGAAGGAAGAATTTCCTATAAGGCAAAAATGTAATTGACAATATATCTAAGGGAGATTTTGCTCCACGATGAGTCTTGCGCATCATTCAAAGAGAAGTAGAGAAAATCAAAAGATGAACTTGTTTCATTTATTCAAAAAGTGCAATTACATCATAGTTGAGTCAAGAATGGTCATTTCTTTCTTTTAAAACCCTAGCAAGACCCCTACTTATGTCCATGAAATCACCCACTTTACCAGGCAAATGAAGCTTGAGATTCTTTTGAACTTCTTCTCCGCCATTTCAAAATGGTAGATAAACTTTGAAATATGATGGTCCAATTTCTCAGTTAATCTTGTATGTCTTTCCTTCCATTTTCAGCCTTCATTGCCCAGTCACTGGCTTGTTTCTTCCAGAATCTGCCAACTTTTGTATGAAGAAGTTGGTTTCGACATTGTGAAGCAGGCCTATTCTTGGTCACATTCCTCCTTAGCCTGGGCTAAAAATGCATTTAGCTTCTCTATCTTTAGCTCTAGCTCTTCTTTTTGCTTTCGCATTTCAACTTCCAACTCTCCTTTCATTTGTTCTTGTTGGTCAATTCTCATTTTTAATTCTTCATTTGCCTCATTCTGTTGGTTGATGCGCTTCACAAGTCCATTTTTCTCTTTAGTCATCGTAGATCTCATTTTCAAGGTTCTTGAACCCTTTGTCTTTCCTTTTCTTGTCCCGAGATATCAGTAAGCTCATCCTTCATTGCTTAATCAACTTTTCTTTTCACATTAACTTCAAGCAATGGCAACTTCAGCTCTTCCTACCCTGTTTTTGTCATTCTAGGAGCTTTATTTGTGCTTTCATGACCTCCATCTGTTAGCCAACTGTGCATTATTCCTCTTTCATCAGGAGAGCTAGGGGCACCTTGAGGTACTTTTCTTGCTTCCCTCCATGTGACATACTCAGTCTGATCACGAGTGGTTTTCCTAACTCATTTCTCCTTGCCATGTGAACATCTCTCCATGCCTCTTCTTGTGATAACATCTTGGTGTGCTCACCTTCCTTGTACCAAAAGTAGAGTCCTCCAAGTTGCTCTTCCTGGTTTCTTTTGTGTCCAACAAGTTGTTCTGAGTGCAATTGGTGTATAGGATATGCAACCCTTGGGCCCATCAATGGTATATTATGAAATTTTCCACATCTAAGAATGATGTCACCTTTTCATGTTCATACCATGGACAAACCCACTTGAATGATTGTTCTTTTATGGTGTCAAATTCATCCCTCCATTCATGGTCTTCTTTCAGCTTTATAGAATACGATGATATCTTCTTAGTGGGTCTGAAACATTTCTGATGTGATTACCTATGTATATGTGTGTGATGATCCACATGTATAAGAGGTGTAGGCAGCATCGAAGCTTCCCTTTTGTTTTCTCTTGGTAGAAATTTAAAGTTAAAAATGTTTCAGCCAGACAGCAAGAATCAATTCCTTTGCTTATTTTCCAGCAAAGAAAACATCCATGGCAGCTTGATCAACAATGTCTGGAGTAGAAGGGAACAATACCAGCCTATAAATAGCAAATGCAGTTGTGAACACTCAATTTTGTCCAAAAAAATAAAAAAAAAAAAAGAAAAATTTTCAGTTCATTTGAAAGGTTCTTAACCTGTTTTATTTTTTTTATTGTTGTTGTTTGTGTTAAGTCTAGTTTATGTTTTAGGTTTTTTTCTTTATTTGTTAGATTAAGCCCATTTCATTTCATTATTAAAAAAAAGGAAGACCCATTACGTTTTTTTGTTGTTGTCATTGTTTTTTTTTTTTTTGTATCGTTTCATCTTCAAAAAATTTAGCCCATTTCATTTTCATCTTAATTTATTTTATTTGTTAAAAAAGAACAAAAAAAAAAAAGAGGAAGTTGAGACCTGAAACGGCCTAAAAAAAAAAAGAAAAAAAGGATAAACGGTGCCTAACAAGACAATGGAGTTGGATGCTTGAAGCTTGCAAATTTGCAGAGAAAACAAAAAGAGATTGTCCTAGAATGCACGCCTTTGAAAGAAAAGAAGAAAAAAGACAAATGAGAGCACATGCATTGATCTCATTCTTGTGTTGTCCTCTCAAAACGAAAAAATAAGCGCAAATCAGGAGCAAAGGTCAAGCAAAATCCATCAGAAGAAATTTCAATCAAATAAGCTGAGATTCTGACCAAATTGAAAAATTAATCTGCAACAATTGTGTATAAATGGGATCAAATTCATAGACGCAAGGAGGGGATTGGCTTCCAATACTAAAAATTTTCATTACCATTTGTCTGGAAACAATTTTGCAATATACATAAGAAAAGAATCAGCAAGAATCACAGGTAAACCATTTCCAATCGTTGATTCATTTTTGTTGGGTCTATTTTTAGTGTAGTAAGATCCAGGAAATATCAAAACCATCCACAATACAAGCCAAAACCCAAAAATCAACAGTACCATCTTAACAACAAAAATCTCATATTAGAACCATGTTCAACAAAAAAAGAAACCAGAAGTGGTAAAGGAGGGGCGGCCTCACTCTCACGGCATGGCTGCCCCGTTTCCTTTCCCTCGAAGCACTTCTCCGTGAGCCACCACTGGAAAGGACGCCACCATCACGCTGCCGCGGTGTCATCGGCAACGTCGCAGCTGCCATACATGCTTCCCGACATGCTGTCGGCCATCTACAGTTCGCCTCCCTCTCCCTTCCTGTTCTCTTCCTCGTCGCAACATCACCAGAGGTCGTCGCTGCACCGTACAACGCAAGTCTGCCAAACTCTCCCGCCCCTGCCAAGCTCTCTGTCTTTCTCTCTATAGCTCCTTCTCTCTTGCTCTTGTTCTCTCTTTCCATCCATGAACAAAGAACATCCCCTGCATAAAAAGCCAAAACAGCCAACCCATTTTTGTTTTTTTTTTAAAAAAAAGTGAAAAACCAAACTCTCATTTTGGGTCACAGAATGTTCCCCCTTTTACTAGCTGATTCCTTTTTTTGTGTTAATTTCATTTGTTAAAACAAAAAACAATACTTTGTGGTCTGTATGCGTTGGTTTAGGATTCTTTTTTTTTTTCTTTTTAGCTTTCCTTTTGTCCATTCCATTGGTCTTTGGGCTGTTTCATAAAAACGAAAAAATGCGTTATAGAGGGAGTGTTTGGATTTTCTTTTTTTTTAGACCAAAAAGGGTGGGCGCGTTGGCCTTTTCAGTCTAAAAACTCTTTTTTGCTTTGTTGTTACGGTTCCTTTGTTTTTGGATTGTTTTTTTTTATTATTTATGTCCATTTTTTTTTATGCACTTAATGGGTTGTTAGTTTTTTATTTTATTTTATTTCTTTTGTTTTTGGAATTGAGTCAACTACTTTCCCCTTTTCTTTACTAGTTAATTTTTTTCCTCTCCTGAAATTGTTCTAATATTTTGACTTTGATTTTATCTTTCGATAATTCTCCTTTTTTAATAGAGTTAAGTTTAGCCGACGGCTTATTAATTCTATATTCTAAGAATATTTTAGTTGTGACAACTTGATATTTTAAAATTCTTTAAAATAAGATAATAAAATCATCCAATCCACAAATATTTTCTAAAAAACTACGTGACTTTGAGTTTTCCATTACACTAAAGGATACGTAGGAGAGCGATTGCGATCCCTCAAGTCAAAATTAAATTTTTATAATTTTTGTTTTAATTGTAAATATTTTTGTAATATTTTTTTTGAGATATTTTATTTTATTTAACTTTTATTTTTTTAGGGAATATTTTATTTTGAATAAAAATGTTAATTTTCCTATGACGGCTTGTTAACTGATTTTGGACATCTGAATTATGACAATTGATGCTCAGGAATTTCCCTAAAAAATAGTTTTTTTTAATTTTCTTTTAAATAAAAAATAAAATAAATATTTTGAAAGGTTATTAATAATTTGCACAATCAATAGGTACCGTTTAAGGACGGGTGTATTAGGGTGCGTATGATTAAATTCCTACCCTTCCCTATACATAACTGACTCCTGAATTCAAATCTGGTTTCATAGATCATTTCTTAAAATATAATGGGTTTTTCCACGTTTTCCCAATCTAAATAAACCCGGTGGAGACTCCAATTTTCAATCAACTCTTTTCATTCTCGTGCGGTCCAGGTTTGAACCAGTACTCTTGCAAAAGTAGTCCATTCTTTTCAATGCCTCAACTCCTTCAAACGTTCTTCTATGAATGCTTTAGTCACCCTTTTTAAATCTGCATGTCATGTTAGCTTCACTTGACCAGGTAGCCCAAGTAATTCCCCAAATTGCTCTATTATCTTTGCATCTAAGTATGTTGTTTTAATGAAAATAAATATAAGTGTTTTTTTTCATGGTAGTTTCAACATGCATGCATATTCTTCAGTGGTAGGAGTGATATCAATGTTTACCAGTTCCAAACATCTCAAAACTGGGCTTGAATACTAAGCTAGAATTCTAAGATCAGAAGTTTCCACTGATATAAGTAGAGATCCAGAATGGACCCATATTTATTCAAGAAAGCTCTTCTGTTTTCATTTGGTAGCAAGTGACTCAACTAGTGCAATTTCTAGAGACTGGTATTTGCCATCACATTGAAATGCTTTTTCAAGTTGGATACATTACTAGTTTGTTGTGCTCTTTCCATCATTTACTATCTAATATGATGTTATTCTTCAGCTACTAGTGGACCTTTTAAGGAGGAAAATAAATAAATAAGTGAGATGCATGTCATAAATAAAATAAATATGTATGCTACATAAAAAGAATGAATGTGATATAGCTAAGTGCCTGCAATTAAAATGTGGTTTTTTTCTTGTTTTTTTGCTTAAAAATAAACATGCTTAATGAGAAAATGCAGATGTTATGCGTGATGAGAATATGAATTACTTATGCAAAACAGGACAAAAACTAATCATGAATATTGTAATGCTTATAATAAATGTTACATGATACCAAGGATGCATGATGTATGATAAAATAAAAAGAAGTATGCTCCCTTGTGTCCTAATGGGGTGGGACCTAATGTTTGATGGTTCTAAGGTCAAACCCTATTTAAGGTAGCCAATTAAGGTCATTCTAGTAGTGCACAACTTTTGGATGGATCTAGACCCCTAAAAGTTATGATCCCAGGTTGCCTTTATCAATAAGATAAAGACCTAGTTCCATGAGTTAACAGGGACATGAGAGTCACAATACGACAACCCATAATTCTAGTAACGGCATAAGCGGTGAGTTAACAACCAGGGAAGCATAAACCTCACAATAACAATGTCAAAACCCTTCTTGCCCTATGGTTTTCCAAGGCTCGGCTATGAGCCCAAATAGTGTGTGAGGGCAGTGATAGTAAAAGTGTGTGTAGGGAGCATACAAACCTTTCAAGCCCTATGTACTATACACATCCCTGGAAGACAAAGCAAAACAACATATATATACAAAAGTCATTTATCCTAAGGTTTGTTTAACGATAATTCCAGATAAAGTAAATAATTATATACAAATAAATAAATAAATAATACAAATACAAATAAAGTAAACAATTATATACAAAAAAATAAAAAGAAAAAAAATAAAAAGCAAAGTGGTGTGAAGAGGAAAAATAAACATTATGAAGTTATAAATTATTTGCATAATTTACTCTAATAGGCTTGACTCTCTTTAATGATCCCGAATGGTGTCCAAATTGTCACAACATACCTGAAGGGCGCCATAGGATGACAACGATTTTAAAATAAAATGAAAATGGGAGTCGCCACTAACTTTAATTCCGGCTAAAATTGGAAAACCTTTTTAATTTGTAAATTGGCCTTTTTAAAAGAGATTTGAGGTTCGGAGTCTAATTATGATTAAGGAAGGGTGAAAACTTAATTTAATTGCACCCCTAATACATCTATATAAATACAGTTACCTAGAGCTCATTATACTAATTAATTATAATTTTAATAATATTTATTTTTCCCCAAAAGTCATTATAATTATACGAGCATAAAGTAAAAAATTTAAATAAAAAGAGAATAAAATTTAAAGAAAAGTTAATTTTGGCTTGATAGTTGTTGGCTACGTCAAAGTATCCTCTAATACAATAGGAACTCAAAGACATGTCATTCTAAAAATGATTCTATGTTGATGAATTTTAAAAAGAATATTTTTTTAGCAAGCACTAATTTCAATAGGAACTGATAAAGCTAATTCGTAAACACATAATAAACACAACTAATTTAAACAAAACATACAAACATATAAAATGATTAAACTAAAAACTAGGGTACTATTTCCTTTTTTTTCTTTTTTAACCTCTTCTTTTTCAATTAAAAAAATTAGCACAAAATTCACTCAAAATCAAAGAAAAAATTAAATCACCTTTTTATTTTTAATTTTTTTTGGCACAATTAAATCACTTCTAAAACTAATTTATTTAATTCTACTTGAATGATTTAAGATGATTGTAAAAAAAATCACAAACTCTTTTTTTAGTAAATCAAAATACTCAAGGATTTATTTTGAACCAAATTAAATAAACTCCTTTTTTCATTTTAGACCAAAACAAACCCAAACCCACAAAGTAAAGCCCAAAATACCAAAAATATAAAACAAACATTGATCAAACAAATTAAATCCAAACCCAAACAAACTCAAAATCTGATCCAACACAAAAACTAAATAATAAAAATCTAACAAAATAACAATTATAATACTAATAATAATAATAATAATAAAATTCCCTCATCCTCTTTAACCTATCACCCACCCCCCACACACACATACACACAACACTCTCTCACTCTCACCAATACACACAAATATGCATACACTGTCATAACCCGCTTTAGGCACATGAGAAATCTCATTCTCATGTCAGCCTGAGGGACTTATTGATTGTCTTTATATCCATGCTAGTCAAAAAAATCTATTTAAAACATAATTTCACTTTCTCCAGATAAATCATCTATTCTAAATCAAGATACTCATGTATGAAATCTTGTAATGATTCATTCCAAAATCACAAAGTCATTCATATATATAAGTTAAGATATGTTTTTCCAAATGTTCATACCATCGAAATACACCTTAAAACTCAATCATAATATGCCACATGCAAGACAACACATGCTCTAGGTCTGGATCCTGCTTGCATTTGTACTAAAATACTAAACAACCCAGAATGCATGCCTTAACCCAAGTGAAGCTTACCATCTGATTCTTTACTATGGCTAGTAGAATTTGCAGCAGTTGTTCTATTTGTAAAAATAAGAGAAATGAGAGGAGTGAGTTTTGATATCAAACTAATGAGTGAATCCTTACTTGAAACCCATTTCATGGGACATCCAAGAATAATGCATGAAATCATAATAACCTCAATAGTACTTGAAATCATACATAATCAAGTATACGTACATTTATTAATATCCATATTCAAATCATCATTTCATAAACTCAAAACCATTTCCTCAATTTACTTTCATGCCTGAAATTATATAAACTCATAATAAATAGCTTATAGAGAAATAGTAATGTTTAGTTGAAATATCATAACAATACACAATAATAGAAAACTAGGTGCTCAGTTCCTTGTGAACAAGAGCCCCTACTAGAGATTTAATAGTTCTTCATGAACCACGTCCTTCGTGATATTTAACGGTTCCTTGTGAACCATGCCCCTCATGAGCTCATTGATTCTTTGCATAGATTGCCCTTTGTGGGCTTATTTATTCTCTAAATGGATTGCCCCTCATAGGCTTATAATTCTGAATAGATTGCCCCTTGTGGGCTTATAAACCTGAGAGCTTTGAATCTCTATAACTCTGATAGTTTGTGTAACGCCCGATTTCTCCTCTTAGAGTACAAATGACCGAAATGCCCCTGAGGTCATTTTCCGAAATTAAAGGGCAGTTGCCTGGCAACCCTCAATGGGTCAACTCGATGTTTGAAGGGGATTATGGTGTTATGGATGATATGGAGGAGAGAACCTCGTTTTCTAAACTTCCGCTCAAAATGACCAAAATACCCTGTTGTGTCTACACGGGTAAAAGGTGCCGGTTAAGCCAAACTTCCAGGAAGTTTAGAATGATGTTTATGAGCAATGTTTGATGTTTAGTTGAGGCAGAAAGGTCAGGAGTTTTAGTGCAAAATTACCATTTTGCCCATAGAACAGTATGTGAACCTAATGACAATTAAGCAAACCTAAGCAATATTAGGCTCTAATCGAAAATTAATTTATTCCGATAATTAATCTAGAGTCAAAATGGTTTATTAAGGTTAATTAGAACCTAAGATTGCTTAGATAAACTCTAATTGTATTCTTTAAATTCAAGATTTCTAGTCATGGAATTTTGAATAGTGTTTTCTCTCCAATTCCTTAAATTAAGGAATTGAGCCATACCTCATTTGACCAAAAGAATTATTTTAAATTACTAATCTAATAAGATCACCCTCCTAATCAAGTCTTGAACCACCTCAATTAACCATTTTCTCACCTAAACGCTTACTTACAAACTCCTAATCAAAAAGCCTAATCATAGAAACACTTAAACACATCCTTAAAACCACAATTACATGAACAAAAATCCCTTCCCTTGGCTGATGAGGTGGCCGAAAATCTCCCCCAAATGGTGCCACATGTTGAGTTGTGATGCACTTCAAGCCCATGCCTTAGGCCATATGTAACACCCTAAAATTTAATTAAAAATTAATTTGAGCTTTATTAATCATAATTTCAAAAATATAATAGTTTAGTAATGATGACGGCCCAATGGACCTATCAAAAAAAAAAAAAATTTTCGGGAGGTGAATAGTAACCTTGTGGGCCCAGAGCCAGGCGTGAAGCTGAAACCCTAGATTCGGCCCCGGAGATTCCTGAAATTAGGGAAACATGGGAATGAGGTTAGGAATATCTGAGAATGATAATTTTATACTTAAAATTAATTTTCGGGTAATATCGGTTTATGGGTAATGTTTACCTGTTCGGTGAGATTTCGATGTGGTTCTTACACGAATGAAACTTGCATAGCAAGTTGCCACCTAAGGAGGACAAGTGTGTGGCTTGAGATGTGCCACACAATTACACCTTTATGACTAACCAATAGGAATTGCACAAAATTACACTAATTATCTTCAAAGAAAACATTTTGGATTTGAAAATTCTATGTATTTTGCCCTAAACTCAAAATATCAACATCTTATCATTCCCTTCATCACAATTTCGGCCAGACCTCTCTAAGCACTCTTCCTCCATTGTTCTTCCTCTCAAACTCCATTAACAAGCTTCAAGCTTGCAAAACCCTAGCTCAAAGTCACTAAAACCACAAATTCTCTTCACTAAACTTATTCTATTCATCATAACCTACAAATCTAACCGATTATAATTTGAATCCATCACTTTTTCCAACTTTGAGGGCACACAATCAGAGGTTAAAGGAAGGGTTTGATGTTGGTGGGGAAGCTTTGAAGTGAAGCAAAAACATTCTAGAGCATCCTTTGGAGCATAGAGCTCAAGAGCTCTCAAAGTAGGGTTTTCTGCTGCCTTTCTTGTGAATTTTTCAATTCTGTTTTGCCTTGCCCTAATTCCAAAAATTTTGATGATATTGATGATTAACATATTGATATTGATGTATGAATTTTTGTGTTGTGTTTGGATGGTTTTAAAATGGGTTTTCTCTCAAGTGAAATTGGAACTAGGTTGTTGGACTGATTTCTGTTCTGTAATCAGAATTTTTCACGAATTTTCTGGAAATTTTGTGGGTGGTTACATGAGCCATGAAAATTATATGTTGTAGCTAACCTCTTATACTAAACACACGAATTTTCTTAGGGGTTAATTCTAAGGTTTGATGCCTCAAAAAAATTAGGAACCGAATTGTAACTGCTGCTGTCTGAATTGTTGAGACTGAAGTGACAAACTTTCCCGAATTTTTAATCATAGCAATTGATTGAGATAGCTCCTGAAATTTTTACACAAGACTAATAACATGTTGAAATACCTCTGTGAATTTTCTTGTACCATGATTTCATCGAATTCTATGGCTAAATATTTTGAGAACACAAGTCTGGACTATGAATTTGTGGCTTCTGACCACCAGATTTGCCTATTTTATTGAAGTGGTTATATAATTCTGATTGCCCTGAAATTTTTACAGGTTGTTTTAGACACATTGAAGTGTCATGTGAAATTTTTATAGCCTCTGAATTGATTGTTTGAGGGGCAACATAATTCATGTTACAATGGTGTAAAATCTGCCATTATGCTGGAAATGCAACAATGATTTGAATTGATGAAGTAATGGAATTTTTGGTTCTAGAATGACATGAGTACTTGATGTTACCTTTTTGGCTGTATGTCTTGTGACATATGAATGTATACTAGATAGTTTAAAAGATTGATTTATAAGAAACAAATGAGAATTTCGTTGTGAATGGATGCCTGTATGTGTTTTATGCATGCAGTAAATGATGCTAGAATTAAATTCTATGATCACAAGAAACTTGAGATCCTCTTGACTTGTTAAGGGCAAATAACGAAACATGAGATCCTCTTTGACTTGTCAAGGGCAAATAATGACACACGAGATCCTTTTGACTTGTCAAAGGCAAATAGAGTGAGTTGAGATCCTTTTGACTTGTCAAAGGCAAATGGAGTGGATTGAGATCCTTTTGGCTTGTCGAAGGCAAATAGAGAGGGATGTGATACTTTTGATTCATCAAGGGAAATCAAAGATGAATTTCATTACATTGGGCATGTACATATTTGTGTATATTGGTTCTTCTTGGTTGCCATAACTTACTATGAGTATAAGCTGACGGTAGAGGTGTATTAAGTGATTGGTTTTTCTTAAAAGTAACCCACTTCGAGAAGATAGATTTTGAACTTTAAAAATGAATAGTCATTATGTAATGCATGATCACCTTTTGTTAAATAAATCGAAGTGGCTGGGGCGTAACGATGACATGAACTTCAGTATATGTTTTGGGGAGCACCTAGAATGTTAGAATTCTCACCCCTATGTATTTGTTTTTCCGTGTCGTCCCAGGTTGATCTAGAAGACGGTGAGGCATCAGAGAAGATCAAGTGGATTTGCAGTAGTTAGTCGCAGAACTTGTGTTTTTTTACTTAAGTGTATGTATATTTGTAAAACATAAGAGAGATACGCAGATGTCCTGTAAAGCTCTTAGAAGAGCTTCCTTTTGTACTTGATTTGTATTAAATAAATAAGTTGTTTCTGGCTATATATCTCGATAGAACCGAGTTGTTAATACGCAATTCGATCGACCCTTATTATAGATAATTAAGAAAGGTCCGCAGAATATAAGTAATAACTCTTGAGTATGATACCATGACTTAAGGATGGGGTTGTACTT